>NQII01000732.1:182384-239620 GCA_002778355.1 Clitarchus hookeri
AAGGCGAACTGGGTTCAATCCCCAGCCGGTTCACTTCGGAATTTTGCAAGGGGCGTGCTGGACTATGCCGCTGGTAGGCGGGTTTTCGCGGGGATCTCCCGTTTCCCCCAACCCTTCATTAAGGTGCTGCTCCATACTCACATCACTCCACAGACATCGGCTCTCAATACCTCTATGTTAAGAGCTGCCCATATATCTTCATTTCACTTCACTTCACTTTAATTAATTTGCGCGACTGGATTTAATTTATAATAAACGTCCCAGGAGGACACTGATGGCATCCTGTGCTACTTTATCTGGTTGACACTTGCTACACACTCAGGCAGCAGCCAATGGACAAACAGCTGAGGCTGAAGGTAATTGAAACTGCAATAATTTCACCTCTCAATTAGTGATGTTAAGTGAGTGGAAGTGTTAGCAATGAGCTAGCAAGTGTTCAGCTGCAGTGGGGCCAGCTGGCAAGTAGACCACGCGGAGTGACTGTGTTGCAGTGACAGCATCAGTGACCCATACCCAGGGGAGCTGAAGGGCAGTCCCGGGTTCGAGTCCGTTACATCGGCTTACAAGACGGTGCTTAGTCAGGAGGAAGAAGCTCGCCAACATCAGCCACACTCCTCAGGTAGGTGTGCGAGTCCTTCCGCAGCTCAGGTAGACACCACTGCCATCACATAATGCTGCTAGGCTGGCTGGTTGTGGTGGGTCAGGGGCACAAACATATTTATTTGTGATGTTCTTGAACCTGCAGTGCTGTTAGTAGCATTGATGGTAAAGGTTGTTCACAATAAAGTGAGCACTTTTGAAATCAACCATAGAAAATAGCTACTGCTTGTACCTGCATATATTTTAACGGGCGCACTAAGTGACATGCACCCAGTAAAGTTGGTGAAGAAGGAGTGAATGTAGTTAAATGTCTTAACATCGTATTAAAAGTGTTAGGTAACCATTTGTGATAACTTAAATTATTCTTTCGCTTTCTGTTTTTTTAATACATTTAACAGTAAAAATTAGCAGATTTGTAAAATATTTACTTTTCTAGTAATTTCAGTTTCACTTGACCGATGCATAAATAAAATGATGAGGCCCACAGGAGAGTTCATTTTACACAATGTGGAAGAATATACAACGTTTATAAAAGTAGATCTTAAGAAGGGCTACCAAAAGTGCCCAGTTTACTGTGAATAGCATTNATGTTTTTTTAATACATTTAACAGTAAAAATTAGCAGATTTGTAAAATATTTACTTTTCTAGTAATTTCAGTTTCACTTGACCGATGCATAAATAAAATGATGAGGCCCACAGGAGAGTTCATTTTACACAATGCGGAAGAATATACAACGTTTATAAAAGTAGATCTTAAGAAGGGCTACCAAAAGTGCCCAGTTTACTGTGAATAGCATTTAGTTATGGTGTTGGAGGTGGTATTGAAGGTAACAGTGTTCGCAGTAACTGAGTTTTTTCTAGTAGTCATGTTGGTTATGTCAGATGTTATTGGGTTAACAACTGTTGTTATTGTCAATATTATTAATTATGGAATGCCTGTAGGCGATGTAGTCATCTTACATGTTGCCACACATTTATTCTGTTATTAATGGTATTGTTGGAAGTTTGATTGGTTTTATTATTGTTGGAGGTAGTGGAAGAGGCACATGTATTATTGTCATTGGTTGCTGTAGTATTATTATTTGAATCAGATTAAATAATTAACATGGTCTGAGCAGTAGGGGACAGATAATACAGACGGCGTTCGGTGTTCATGTTAATAAAAGTCAAAACATAACACAAATACTCTGATTTTGAACAGAATGGGCGCCAACTCGCCGAGTGAATACGATATCACTGTTCTCAGGATCGTGGACCAAACGACCATGTGGTTGTATTCCCCGACACACAGGGCACCAAAAGTTACAGAAAAACGCAAATATAATTGGGGTATTTAGGCTCCCCAGGACACTCTGATATTAACATTTATACTGTAAGTGAAGTACGCTTCCTAGAGGTGGTGAGGAATTCCCTGGATAGGACCAGGGGAATTTATGTCTGCCAAGTTCAACGCATTCTGAGACCGGAATGGTCAATTTGAATAAAAGACTGAATATTCGCCACATAACTGTTTGGCTTAACCAGATACACACACACACTAAAAATCACATAAAACACTTATAATGACATTACCCTGATAACACACACCTGATTAAATATGCATGTGGCATGAATTTACTCTGCTATTACATTGAAAAACCCTAAGGGTGAGTTACACTAACACTTGCCCCTGGGCTATATACTGAAATTTTTTTAGACGTGTCTTAACTTGATTCCTATCCTAATTTACATGATTACTCTACAGACGCCACTTACACTAAACTGGCTCAATCGGTACCATGTCGTGACCCATTCACATGTGAACAATGCTGTGACCTGGTCAAGGTTACCCATGGCTGGTTGAGTGTTGGATTGCCTGGCGCCATAACCCAGTGGAGAGTTAGTGATGACGGTCGTTCGGTCGACATAATAAATAGAAATATATTATTTAAATTTATAAGAAACATAGTCATACGCCTATTCAGATAACTTATCATCAATATTTTCATCTGTTAACTCGTGTGATATTTCCTCCCATGCCTTGTCCTTGCACTGTTGATTTTTAGATAACTTCTAGCGAATATCAAATAACTCGGGATACTTTTGCACTTTATTTATTAAAAGTTTGTCTGCGAAACTTTCCATCATTATTTATTTCAGTCACATTATCAACCAGGTATCTTTCTTCTACACAATCATCAGTATATACTTGTAACATATTTTTAGAGTAAAATTTCCCGTAGCAGTGACATCTGCACAAGATTTTGATTTGTAATGTTATTAATTATTTATACTGTCCAGCAAGTCCGACTACGACATAAAATCTACTTTTGTCGGCTTGACGGAGTCGTGATTTTCTCGGGGTGACCTTGCTTCTGATTGGCTGTTAAAATATTTACGTCGGTGTCAGAGTTGTGATGTCGGACTGTTGTGGCGTTGTAAATCCAGCGTTAGGCGCTGATTTTCAGTCGGTCAATTTTCATTGTTTTCACTGATTTGGCTCAATTCTCACTGATTCAAGTTTAGAGTGCTGATAGTCTGTGACAGATTATTGTGTGCTCATAGTTAACTTGGCACCTCTCAACTGGATCACTGGAAAGATAGCTTGTTGTAGCTGCACGTATTTTAGCCAACTCGCTGAAATACAGACATGCCAGCTGATGAGGGAGTGCAGTTCCATGTGTTGATGTCTTGATGAAGGTGTAAATGCACTAGAAACATTGTCACTCGGGTCACTAGTGACAGCCTGGGGGTGTGTGGCAGTCAGAAGTGCTGAGCTATGTGAGGCAGGAGGAAGTGCTGTGTGTGCAGTGACGGACTCGGACAACACACTTCCCAGGCAGCTGTCCCCAGACGTGCTGTCTGCTCTGCAGGGAGTGCACTTCATTGCACAACACATCAAGGATGCAGACAAGGACAATGAGGTAGGAGCCGGCTCCAGCTACCTTCACTCACCCCTAACTCTGTTCATAGTCGAGGTTTCTGTCTTCAGTACTTTATGCTTTCAGAGTTTCAATTCACAGTTAATTTTTTTTTGTTTCTCTTCTAAATTAAAAAATAAAACTATATATTTTTCAGTATTTTTAGAAAAAATATTATAGCTATAATTGACATATTTTTGGTTTTTCTATTAACTGTGATAATTTTAATTAGCTATATAAAACCTGAAATAAAATTTTATTATTTGTTTGCATTGATTTTATTGTTTCAGAATTAATATGCGAAATTATATTAAATTTTATGATGCCTCTGCGTAATAAAACACATTTTAAAAAATAAATATTTTTTCTTTTGGTTTTGTTAAAACTTTTTGTTATTTTGCAATATCTTTTCTGAATTAAAATTAGGTATACTTTCTTGTTTTTTATGTTTATTATATATGGTTTGGTCCCACATGAAATAAACTTGTATTTAGTTTTTAATTTTCAATATTCATGACATTTATTAATTTTTACATGGCTTTTTCTTTTTGGGATTGTGTGGTATTTTAAAGTAAAATAGCTAAAATACACATTTTAGACGTGCATTTGCACTAGCAGGTATATATGTCATGTTAAAGTTTACTTTAAATTAAATTAAAAATATTTTATGTAGAAATATTTTGGGGGTTAAAGAAAACTTACATGTCCATAAAATGTATTATTATAATGGTAGTGATTCATCATTCCTTTCCATTTTTTTCATAACTAAGTAGCAAATATTTTTACTAAAATGTTTGAATATACATCTCTATTCTTCAAATGTATAGGTTTACTAGCGAACCGGGCTGGCTTCGCCCAGTAACAGTTTAGTTTTTACAGCAAAACTTTGAAAGACCAAAATGGTTACTGTGGGTTATCCTTAAAAGATAAACATATGCTATTGCAGATTATCTGTAGACCTTTTTGAGAGCTACAATTCTGTACTACATGAAGTTGATGTATCTCTCATGGTTTAGTCAGCGCAAGCCATGTAAGCGCCCTAAAAGCGGTTTTTTACGACTTGATTACAAACGGTTCAACATTTCTCTACTATGTATTATACACCAAAACCTTCGTCAAGAAATTTTCTAAATGATGTTGAAAACCACATCAAAATCGATCAAGTAGTTTAGAAGTACTAAGCGAGTACACAGTCAGATGCGGATAAGCGACTTTGTTTTATTCTATTTAGAGATAACATCTCTTGAAAACAAAATTTTTAAAAACACGATAAAACATGAACCTTGTGACAATACTTGCATTTTTATTGTTTTCTTTACTTGAAATGACTTCATTATGATTTGGTAACTTAGAATATTCTTGTAATATATTTCTTACACTGTATTTACACTTTTTACAAAATATTTTGATACTAACTCTTTCACTTTCTATTACTGCCGATTTTCAATATATGTTCAGTAAGGAAAAATAGTTTGTTTTCTAGGATTTCGTAATATTTTATTGTGTCTGTTTGTAACTTTTTTAGACTTGAACTTATATAATTTATTTTGCGCTTTTTCTTACAACTTAAACAATCCATCAAAAAGTATAATTACCAAGGTAAATAAGCAATTTGGAATAAAAATCTATTTTCCAGATTGATAAACAATATCTGATTAGAAAAAATGGTTTTTATATGGTGGTATAAAAATTATAAAAGGCAATTTAATGAAATACATTTTATTTTAAATCTAAAAGCTAAAGATTAAGAAAAAATTAAAATAAAACTGTACATAAGTTTAATTTAGTGGTCAAAACAGACCTACAATCAGTTTTTTTAAATTTTGTTATGTAATAAATTCTTTTTTATTCTAGGACTTACAGCGAGATTACTTAACAAATAATTCATAAATTCCCATTTGTTATCAATAATGTTTAATGTTATATAAATTTTATTCTTAATTACATATGTTATGGAGGTCTTGGATGATTTGCATTTTAGTGCATGTAAATATAATGTTTTGCGAATTCCGTCCCTTTTCTGACAGAAAAGACGTTTGGGTGAAACAACTATTGTTGGGGTTTCGAGAAGTAGTTTCTTTACATATTCAAAATAAAATGTTTTATAATTGGTTTGTTATGCCTACTTGTACACACACGTGATTTCAATTTAAGCTAATAAATATTAGATTGGTAATTTTCTAGATTAGGGGCTTTTCTGAAAATAATTTAAAAAAACTCCAGAAAGTGGTATATTTCGACTCTACTAATAACGTAGAACACGAATATATTGGGGGCATAGCTTTAAAATAAGTACAACATATTTTTAAAAATTGAACAAGTTTGTGAGGTGACTGTTTCTGACAGTTTGTTTACGTTTTGAACGAAACGTTTTATGTCAACAGAAGTTGTTTTAATGAATTCAGCATAGCTTACCTAGTTGATATTGAAGCGGCCGTACTGTTAAAATAAGTACAACATATTAAAAATACTCGCTACATGTACGAGTAACTGATGTTTACGTTGACTAACGTGTGCCGCCATTATTAATGGCTACGCAGTGCAGATTTCACGCAATCTACCAGCGTTAGATGTCATCACCGGCCTTACGTTAGTATGCATGCAGGCAGCGGTCGTGGTCAGTTCGATGGTGCTTCGTTCGTGATTTAAGACGGAAAAAAAGCAAGCAAGACTACGTTTCTGCGTTATATTAGCCTATTAACGAGTGCTTCTGTATATATATTCGGCTGTAAATGAGTGTTTCAGTGCGTTATATTCGCGTATGTGGTGCTTCGTGAAAACTGTGATTTCATCTAGTGATCTGACGTTGAATGGGCCATTGACAAGAGTATGTACAACCCGCCTACATTGGTGAGTGCATTTATATTATTTGTGTGGGTTTTACGTTCCTTTAAATCCCTAAAATCCTAAATTTGTAGTTTAGTGTGAAACCCACAAATCCTATCCGGTAGCTTAACGTGCAAATGTAGTTATTTTACGTAAGTCAAACAAGGCTTTTTCCGGACGTTTATACAGCACAATTTCACATTCTTTCTATACTAACCTTGGATTATTCGTAGGTAACGCAGAACACGACTATAGTAGCGTCGTTAACGTATGACTAATTGTATAATATGTGCCCACCTAACCGAACAGAACCTAACCCCACGATGGGTGAATCACTATTTTACATTTTTAAACTAACCTAGGATTGTAGCGATTTTAACTAACCTAGGATTGTAGTTATTTAAAATAACGTAGGATTATAGGGTTCCCATGTAGTCTGTGATTGTAGGGTGTTGATCGGAGATTTTTTTAATATTGTATAATCTTATATTACTGTACAACCTTACAATCCTAGGTTAGTTTAGAGCCGTACAATCCTAGGTTAGTTTAAAAACGTAAAATAGTGATTCACCCATCGTGGAGTTAGGTTCTGTTAGGTTAGGTGGGTACATGTTAGGAAATTCGTCGTACGTTAATGCCCCTAGTATATTCGTGTTCTACGTTATTAGTAGAGTCGAAATAGACCACTTTCTGGAGTTTTTTTTTATTATTTTCAGAAAAGCCCCTAAACTAGAAAATTACCATTAGATTACATAATTTGTGCTTATTCTTTGATCAAAATCTCTATTTCAATGTTTCTGCAATGGGAAGATAAAATATATTGTCATAATACATTTCAAAATATTGCTAGTAAAAGTATTTTTAAAAATTCTGTATCAGTTACAAGTTAAAAACATTAAAGATGACATATATTCAACAGTTTATTGAACTTCAGAAAATTTTCCTCTGGTGATTTACCGACGTGTCCCATGGCACTTAATTTTAAACGTGTATGTGTAGTCTGGTCTATGCAAGTGTGTTAACTCTTACCACAATGTTGTGAAAGTACTGACGTTGCCAGCCACTGAGCTATGGAATGTCATGCCACGTGCTAGCAGGGAGCGAGATGTAGATGTAAGGGACGTGCATGTCTCAGGTGGTGGAGGACTGGAAGTACGTGTCCATGGTGCTCGACCGCTTCTTCCTCTGGGTCTTCACGATGGCCTGCATCGTCGGCACATGCGGCATCATCTTCCAGGCGCCGTCTCTCTACGATCAGCGTATCCCCATTGACCAGCAGCTGTCCGAGATCCCACTGCGCCGTAACAACTTCCAGCTGCCACTCTTCCCTCCGGAGATCATCAAGAAGGACTAGCTCCACCTACATCGACCACTAGCAACGAGTGTTCACTTGGCGTGCAGGTCACGACCTCAACTTCAACTGATCCTTTTTGAAGTCAACTTCAGAAACAAATCTTGTCTATGCATGTAGTGTAAACACTTACTCTAGTGATTACAATTAAGTCTGCTGCGAGTCAGGACATTGTAATGCCACATCATAATGCCTTATCAAAAGTGGAACATTTTAAATTGTAGCCATTCGATTTGGTTTCTTCTTCATTTACACTCACGAGAATGAACATATTTCCCAGTATCACTTGAAGTACGCCAGTCATCAAGAATATATCAGTGTTAAAGTTACATGTGATTGTGAAACGATATGTAAAACATTTTACATGATTACTTAGATTAAATATTGCAACATGTTTAATATAAAACAGAGCTCTTTTTTAATCTTCCTCTGTCCGCTCGTTCAAAACGCGCCGTTGACACTGCAATGTCTTCCCAAATGGACGTGGACGCGACAAAATATATGTCGGCGACGAATCGTCACAGAAAGGCAACCGATCTTAATAGAATTTAAATGAATAACATTAAAACGAGTTTCTCCTGCAAAAAAATTCCCTCCGTTAGAAATTAAAATATTTGACCCTGACTTTGCAACAGCTGGACGTTCCTACCGAACAAAAAATAAAAACTAAAATTTTAAACCAACAAACAGAACACAAATCTAACAAAACTAACCTTCCTAATAGAAATAAAGGATAATTTAACACTTAAAAAACATAGAAAAAATATAAAAATAATAAACACACACTTCCTTCTGTAGTCTTTATTGCAATAGATTAAAACATTATTAAACATCCAATAGTTAATTTTTTATGTATTGCACACGATGAACGTTCATGTCGGAAAATCTGACAGAACATTACACTGCGGCGACTCGGGGAAAAACTCGCACATCACAGAACCTGCATTCCTTTTGTTTGTCTTGAGCTGACATAACTGACGAGTGTTCCTTTTGTTACTGACAGCAGCTGAGATTGTTGACGAGTTATATTTCGTAACTGTCAGCAGCTGAGATGACCGACTAGTGTTCCTTTTGTTACTGTCAGCAGTTGACATTATTGACTTGAGTCCTCTCGTTGGCTGACAGCAGCTGAGATTACCGAGGAGTGTTCATTTCATTACTGAAATTACTGACGAGTGTCCCTTTTGTTACTGTCAGCAGCTGAGAGTAATGATGTTTTCAGAGGCATATCCAGGAGGGCACCTGCCCCCTCTCTCCCCACGCCCTCTGGCTTCGTCTTTTAAGACATGTTCACCTTTTTTGTGGTATTTATAAGTGCATTGCACATCAATTAACTAAGCAAATTTTTTACAACATATAAAATCATCACATTCAAGTCATTTTCAATCAATGCCAGCATGGAAAATCCAAAATGATGATCGTTAGTAGGTATTTATGGCATCAGCAGTGTCAAGAGGTTTTTCTTGCCATCGATGACTAAAGCCCTCTTCACAAAAGCGCGACGCAGTGCGATGCGACGTGAAGCAATTTGACATCACACCGAACCAGCCAATCGTAATTCATATCGCTCACGACGGGAGCGCTAGCGACAAGCCTGATTTGCAGCGGAGACGACATCACTGATGACGTTAGAGAAAACAGCCAATCAGGAGCAAGAATGTGGAAAAGAAGAAAATTAAATATTGTCATGTTCCTAAACAAAGGGTAAGAAACGAGATGCCATATATATATACTGCGCATCTTCCATTTGTGAACATTGTTTTAAAAACTGGAGGAATAGTGTTTAATTTAAGACGAGTCTTGAAAAACTTCTGATTTAATAGGTAGAGAATAGGCAGTATTTGTACGATGCAAAACTATTAAGGCTTGGCTGCAGGTATCTAGCAGTTTCGGCATCTAAGGTTTGATTTATTGTACAATACAGTTTCTAAAAATATCTCCAAANCTGCGCATCTTCCATTTGTGAACATTGTTTTAAAAACTGGAGGAATAGTGTTTAATTTAAGACGAGTCTTGAAAAACTTCTGATTTAATAGGTAGAGAATAGGCAGTATTTGTACGATGCAAAACTATTAAGGCCTGGCTGCAGGTATCTAGCAGTTTCGGCATCTAAGGTTTGATTTATTGTACAATACAGTTTCTAAAAATATCTCCAAAACAGTGTTTATTTGTATGTTGTCAAGTATCACTCGGCAGATGGCAGACTATTTCAGTTTTTTTTTTCCGCCAGCTGTATCGCATTGCGCTATTGCGAAGGGCACTGCCGGCGATACTTTGTGCCATCGCTTCCTTTCGCTTCATCGCGTCATAAGCTTGCTCCGCTCGAGCTGCACGAACACTACCTTCTCTTTTGTTGAGTAGCAAGTACAAGTCACGAGTTACACCTACCTGAAGACAGATGCTTTTGCTTCCAAGACTAAGCACTGATGTTAGTGTATGGTGTAAAGGAATTGTATAGTGGTAAACTAAAACAAGTTATTAATTTTATTTATGACTTTACATCTCGCAGAGACAAAGGTGATTAGAGACGAAGACATAATAAAACAGTACAACTATTCAGTGGAATTAGGGAAGGACTCAGCCATGGGCGTTGAAGTTATTTCAGGAAATCGGATGATCGAAAACATGAGAGATAGACCCAGTGTCTTCCAAAATACAAGTCCAGTATTTGACCACTATGCCACCTCACTAGGCGCTAGAACAAGTTGTTTGGTCATTTTTGTGTATCACTTTAGTATTTTGATTACACCTGAGTACATACAAAAATAAGTTTTGAGAGTTACATATTTTAAAGAATATTTCAGCAATATTTGCTCTAGTCGGAAAAATTGTTGTAGGCGTATGTTGCTACAAGTAACAGATACTGGACAACTAAAATTGCTCTGCTTGTATTACTTCCTTCAAGACATCTCACATACTAAGTAACTTTAAGATCCTGTTTACATTTCTATTAAAATTGTGTAAATAAATCTTTTACATAACCTTATTGCAGACTGTGTCCATTTTCGTAGTTTATTTATTTACATACTAATTAAGAAAGCATTCCATGCAAAGTATGTATACGCCATGGTATTTGAGAACATCTTGAGCTAGTTTGCTTTTCTTTTCAGACCAGCTTCATAGCATTGTTAAATAGCGAATACTTTTGAATTACAAACATTTCAATGTCCTTTGCTTACAGTGATTAATTTATAAAACTTATAGACTGCACCGCCTTAAACTATAATTAACTCTTTTCATTTCAGTTTGTGCACTATTCTGTAAGCGAACCAGTTATAACTGTAAATCACCATTTAATACATTTTTTTCTCTTGGCCTTGAACAATGCTTTAAGCCGGTAAACAGTGGCCTGGTGTAACTGTCGTTGATACTGACGTATTTTCTATGCTCCACACACCTGCGCACAACAGCCGGTTTCTCACTAATGCAATATTTGTAGATATACGGCAGTTCTTTCTCTGCGTAGGTACTTTCAGGGTGGGGACAAAGGAGGTAACACCGTGGACAGATAGCCACTTCCTTTTCCCTTCCTTAGCCTAGCTTGTGAAACAGAACATTTGCATATTGTCGGTTCTCAGGTTAGTATCACCTTGTTTCTGTTTATGAAGTTTGTACTGAGCTGAGCAAGTTCCCGTTCTGTCACTCGTGGCAGAACTGTGACAATGCGGAACAGTGCAGAAATATAAAAGGACAAATCTTAATCATTTTGAGTTTACTTACTGGCAAAACGCCAAGAATGTAGAACTAGGTGAGTTGTTGCATTAAAGATACTGTTTATTCGTTTGTGATTTCACCTGAAAATAAACTGCATTTAGTTAGTTTCATTATTAATCAATTTTATAAATTTAAATTTGTGCCTAAATTTTTTTTATCCAAAGCAGTGAGCATGAGATGTCAAGGAGTAGGGATTTATAATTTAATTAGAGTTTCTGTAATTTTTCTTATCGAAACAGAGGCATTCATTTTTACATGCTGTCAAATCGTGACTTTTTCTGTTATTAATTTAACGTTATTACACATTTTTTTGTATAATTGAACAGACCATAAATAAGAATGTGCACAACATGTAGAAGGGTCACTCAGTTGTGTGTTTACTGTATTTTTTATCATTCATTATCTTCTTTCTCTCTACCAAGGAATAATGCAATTTTAGAGGGAAAGTACTGGAATATATATATATGCATAGATTTTATTACTTTTGTTTTTTTATAATTTTATGAATTTTTCTGTATTTACATATTTTACTATTCGTAAACTGTTCATTCAAAACAGCAAGCATTTGTGTATTTGAATCCAATAAACATTTGATTGTGTGAAATGGCCTTTAAGAGAAGACACGAAGATGGGGTAGAGTGGGCAAACCTTCATGTGCCCCTCTTATAAGTATCAATTTGTAATGATTGAAACCTAAATTGCATGCTGCATAAACGACAGAGAAAATTCTGGAACCCAAAAGCGAAGCTGTAGATGCTGTAAGTATCACAAATACGATATAAGAATTCATTAGAGATTGTATATAATATATCAAAGCAGCTCGATGAAAAAAAAAACAATTTGGGTGACTATTTAGTTTTATTATGACGCCCTTTTTACACTTCTGCGAAGTGTTACGCCTCTGGCATCAGTCGAGCAGTGCTACCAATGTATGGAAATAGCATTATGAATTTAAATAATCATACTCGTGCTATATTACAGGACTTCAACATTTTGCCTTCATGGTTGAAAGATGCAAACTATAGACAGACCCATGTACGTGAACGAGTAACCTTAGAAAACTTTAACAACTTTACAAAGCACAGTCTATGATGAAAATAAAAATCAGTATTATTTTAGTAGTAGCATCAAAATCAAGTAGAATGGTTTCCATTATGTCTAGTGTCACAGATAAATAACACATCATCTTCACATTTTTATTTTAGTATGGTTATATTATAAGGGGAAAGTGGTCTGAACATAAAGTTTGTAAACCTGATATCCGGAAACAGCTTAATGTTAAGGGCCTCTCCAAAACGAATGCAGCAACAGTAATGATGTGTGAAAATAACACATATTTACCATGTAAAAACAATACTTTTAAATAATGCCTGTTGATATCGTACACTATTTGTTATGTCCTAGAGTACGTTTATACCGGCACACGAACTAAGTTGAGTTTCGGTAACAACCTAGGTTTCGGAAAGTTAATTTTGTGTACGATTTAAACGACGCGGAGGTGGAGTTTCGTTGCTATTCAACATTTTTGTAACTTTGGTTTTATATATTTTGTGTATGTGTATTTGACTGGGTGCATTCACTGAAATACTATATATTGTACTGCCACTTCTATAAGTGCCCGATTTGTTTATACTATTATGATAATTGCGGCAGAGAGAAAATTAAACATATTAATATAAACCAGTGTTTATCATTGAAACTGAATGTTGTAATGAAATGTTGTAATAAATAATTTAACACAAATATGAGAATAGGCAACTGGCAACGGCCAAAATGTGCCTTATAAATAATTACTTTAATATAGAATTTCAGTGGCTACAAGTGTATCAGGTCAGTCGTGTACTATACCCAATCTACCGACATGAGTATATCGATGTTCACATAAACGTGATCATGAGACGCACCACAACTGAATATGAATATACAAAAGGTAAATTACGCTACAAATAACTAGAACACTGACGTATCACTTGCAACATTAAATTTATTACGTAGCAATTAATATTGCAATGCATTTAGTGTGAAGGGAAGAAAGAAGATAGCTCCCATTTATTAATTTAAAACATGCTGAAACAGGGGGTAAAACTGATGCTGAATTAACGATTGAAAAGACTGACTTAGTGAAGTTAGTTAAAATATCACTACATAGTAATGATAGAAATTATGATAGAGCACTATTTACAATTATTAGCACTTGAATTAATTTGTTCGATCTAAATTTGCTGGAACCAGTTAGCGTGGAGCACAAATCTTCATCCCGTACCACTGGTATGTTCTTGTCTAAGGAAATGATCAGTTCAACCAAAAAAAAATATTTTCAATAAATAGTGAGTGAGGTATAACATTGTATCAAGATAAACCCCTTTTCAGTAGTACGATGTACTTATTGGGATGGCATTGATGATTAACGTTACACAGTGGCACTTCGGCGACGGCATGATTGTAACACTAAAAAAACTAAGAAATTTCGCGCCTGGGGCCTCTTCTTTCTTACCCACGTGGTCTTACAAAACTGCCACGCCTCTCCCACGTAGTAACTATGTTAGGATCTGCAGTCATTTCAATCAATCTAGTTGCTCAGCTGTCCCTAACATTATGTTGGACTGCTAAGTCTGATGGCCGGGAGGGAGAGTGTCCTTGTTAATTTAAAAGAAATTGTAGGTTCCTTAAAATCCGAAATCTTAGATTATTATCACAAAAGTTAATCCAAATTAAATCAAAGTTTGTTCAGTCATACAAAACCTCTTTGGCTTGCAGTTATTATCCACAATAAAATTTCATACCTACCTTAATTAAGGTGCTAGGATAAAACTCTTCAGTTCCATAGATTTAAGTATGCCTAAAAACTGAATTCTATAATATGTTCTTTAAAGAAATATTCTGAGCGGTGATATAAAAACAATTTATTATAAATGCAGCTGTAAGAGAGGGGCACACTGGAGTGGTATTTGCTTTGTGGGCGTGTACTGGACATCGTTCTCTTTCCCGGGGCGCTGCTGCGACGAATGGCGACTAATGTATATATTCGTCGCAGTGGCGCCCCAGGAGAGAGAATGACATCCAGTACACGCCCACAAAGCAGTTACCACTCCAGTATATATGCTGACGCGATCGTATACCAGAGTTGTAATGTGATGATTATAAATTGCCCGGCGCCACAGCCCTACNGGTGACATTCATCATACCAGGAGAACTAGCTTCACTTGTTTCCATCTATCCATCTGTTAGTCTGCTGTCCACATATCCAGACTCCTGATGAGAGTGGTGAGTAGCAGGGAGCACACGTTTCTTCTCATCACATGCTCCGTGACGAGCAGATTGTGTTCCGACGTGGGCAGTTCACCAGTTCACCCGGCTCACTCTTGAAGCCACCAAGTCCATCGAGTATCACCATCATACCGTCGTCGACTTTCTTGACGTAGAAAGTATTCAACTGTGTCTACCAGCCTGTTCTGCTCTATAAACTCCACGAGTATGGTTTCCCACCCTACGACATTCGTTTCAACTCATCCTACCCTACATGTCGCTCATTCCACGCCAGTCTCAACGGCGAGAGATCCATGGTCTGCCACAGCAGCAGGAGTCCCTCTGGACAGCATACTGGGTCCAGTCCTGTTCAGTCTTTACATCGACGACATGCTTCGAGTCAGGGAGGTCCAGGTAGTGTGCTACGTCGACAACATGATGGTGTTCGCGTCCTCCATGAACAGAGACTGGGTCATAAACTGTCTGCTAGCTGCTCTGGACGATATCGAGCCCTAGATAGTAAAGAGACGCTTTAAGCCTAATGCAGCGAAAGCAGAATGCATTGCCTTCAACCCAGAGAGACGACAACCAACCACGCAGTTGAAGTTCTCTGGCCAGCAAATAGAGCATAAGGGTGTTTAAGGCACCTGGGCATCTTAAAAGCTCGTCTGTAAAGACTCTCCCCCTCCCCCCTTCTTCCACACGCACACACAGAGAGAGAGAGAGAGAGCGAGAGAGAGAGAAAGAGATCGCCAAAGGCAACTCCCGAATGGGGCAGCTATTGCCGCTCACCAACCACCACAGTTAACTCAGCATACGCAGTGGATTACTCATATATGAGCTGTTCATGGCGAACTGTGATCTTCCTCTACCTTTATATATTTTAACGGAAATATTGACTGGCATGCGACCAGTATAGTTGGTAACGACGGGAGAGGGGTAAGTAGATCCACGTCTTAATGTTCAATTAAAAGTGCTAGGTAAACATTCGTGAATACTGAAATTATTTTTTGATTTATAGTATGTTAATGCATGTAAGGTAAGAATTAGAAAATGTGTAAAATACTTACTGTTCTAATAATTTCCCAGAATCACTTGACCGATGCATAAATAAGTGACCAGGCCGATGGCAATGCTAATTTTACAATATGCATATAAGTAGATGTTAAGAAGGACTTTCAAAACAGTTTACAGTGAACAGCCTATACCATACTCTCATCCACCCCATCGTCTCATACGCCACTCCAGTCTAGAGGCAGCTGCCCCCTGTTACCTGCAGGAAAGCCAGATACTGCAAAACAAGGTGCTGTACATCGTCACACACTCCCCCAGGTACACTGCGACACCTCGGCCTCACAAGGAGGTGCAAGCGGAGACGAAACACTAGTATATGCACAAGCTGGCCACACAGCTGTACAGTCCATTTGTGGTTATTTACAACTTTTCTAAAGCCCTGCTAAATTAACTGCTTTAAGGTTATTCGTCCACCTCATGCAAACAAAGCTTCACTAGTTTTATAAAATGTCGCCTGAGAACCAGAGCCGTTACGCCGACTAGACCCAGGCCTAGAGTGGCACTTTTTAAGGGGCGGCATGGCATAATGGGTAAAATCTATTCTAAATCGAAAAAAAAAATGTGGTAGAATAAAGGTTATATAAATTCTAGAATAAATCCACACAAAGTTACTCGTAGGTCTATGTGTTTGACAGTTCATTGTTTAAGATAAACACAATGAAAGTCCTTCTTGCCTCCATGCCCGCCAGTGTCAGCTTCACGTATATTTTTTCAGGGGACAGAGACCGGTATAGATGGGGCATGATACTTTCTAGTAGATTTTCGTTGTATTTCAGGTTTTCGAGTTTGACCCCGTTAGTAGCTGACCAATGATAGTAGTTTGTTTTCAGTTATATCAAGTGTTTCATTTATAGCACCACAAATTAAGGTGTTAGAGTTCCTGAATTATGATTACATTTTTTTACTTATAATGAAAAATTATTATGGCACGTGAAATAGCTGCATAGGACTAGATATTAAAATTGGAACTAATACACATTTTAAAGTAAATTAGCACAAATGCATAATAATTATAATACCAATGAGAGTAATAAAATTTATGATTATGTAAACAGAATTTATATGAATTTAGTTTGAGCTCTAAAAAATATATTTACGGTACTGCCTTAAAAATAATCACCTAATTTAAAACGCAACATTTCACTTAAATAATAATGGTTATAGACATGAAATCTAGAGATAATTGAAATGTATTCGTGATTTATCACAAAAAAACTGTCATTGGAAGTTAACCGATGTCCAAATAGCTGTCAATTGTAATTACAGCGAAATGTGATCCGCACTGAAAGAAGTTGACTTTTACTTTTCTGAGCATGTCCCCAACATTCCCTTACGGTTTGCCAATAATACTTTCCAAATTATGTGATTAAAGTGACATGACGTGACACTTGTTTAGGTTCAGTTTAACATAAAATTTTGGAGGCCACAGTGGTGGAGTGGATGTATCACTCACCTTCCACTAAAGCAGTGTCAATCCTGGATCATAGCATGTGAGAAACTTTGGTGTACATTGCTGTTGGCAGGTGTGTTTTTTCAGTGAACTCCCATTTATCCCACTGATGCATCCGTCTCTCCTCCACCTGCACTTTACTTTACCCTCACTGGTGCAGAAGACAGCTGTTAAACACTGCTTTATTATTATCAGATCCATGCTTTTATTATAAAGAAATACTTTTTTGTATTTAAACGTACCTTTGTTATATTAACTCTCAGAGGAAGTGTGACAAACTTAAAAAGCACATATTCAATGCTGTTAGCACCAAATTGCAATCAGTAAACATACATTTAGGGTAGGTCATTATTAACATGCAGCTATATGTCGGACTTTATTGCAAATTTAAGAGGAACAAATATCTTTGCCCATTACAAATCCCTTAAAAGTTCTTCAGCAGCCTAGAAATGAACAAATTTGATGAGGACGGGGAGCACAAACTGAGGTCTGCTGAGACTGACGAAGAACTATTTCCAAGACTGGATAGATCATTTTCATGTTGGTTATCCCCGATACACTTAGAGAAGAGCTGAGAATGCAGAGTGCATGTTATAGCTTCTTTTTACGAGAGAGGGAAATGGTAACATGGCAAAATTATGCAAATTTACACACCAAGAACATTTTTTAAGGTGTATCCAAATGTAAGTACATACAGGCACCACTCACAAGAATACTTAGTGCTCCAGTGACTGTTCAGTCGAACATTAATTTTATACTCTATGGCATGTGGAAAGCTACTTGGGTAAACCATGGTAAAATACAGTTTATTGAAATGACACTACTGAACCTGTAGGGAAAGATAGATGATGCGAGATGTAAAATTCCAAGACATTATCACTTCCTTTAAGCAACGCACATTTCGGAATACACCATTCATCGCTCGAATGTGGTCAGCAGCACCGATTATTATCTGAACGAGATCCTCTTCTGATTCCACAGGTGTCGCATACACACGCAATTCAATGTAGCCCCACAAAAAAATCAAGTGGTGTCAGACCCGGTGATCTTGCAGGCCATGGCACAGGACCTCCGTGGCTAATCCAGTGACCACCAAACTGTGTATACAAGTACTCGCGCACACTTATTGCAGAGTGTGCCGGCGCACCGCCATGTTGTAGCCACATACGTCGGTGAATGCCAAGTGGGACATCTTCCAGCAATTACGGTAATGTTTCCTGCAGAAATGCCACGTACGTGTCTCCGGTCAGCCGTTGTGGTAGGAAGTGTGGTCCAAGTAACATATCGCCTACTAAACCGCACCACACATTCACAGAAAATCGTACCTGGTAACCAGATGTGTGAGTGGCATGCGGATTGCCATCGGACCACACATGCATGACATGCACATTGTACATCCCGTCACGCGTGAAAAGCACTTCATCTGTGTACAGGATACGTGATGCAAACCCAGGAATACTGTTACACTGTTCCGGATACCATAGCGCGAATTGGGTCGGATGGTGATAGTCGTCTGCATGTAATGCATGTATCTTCTGGTAGTGAAATGGGTGTAGCAGTTGTGCATTCAAAACCCTCCACACACTGCTGTGGTCGCTGACCAACTCACGTGTGCTTGTAGAAGGCAGCTCCTCAACACGTGCCAGCACCTCCTCCTCAAACCATACCGTGCGCCGTGTGCGTGGACGGCCCGAGTCAGGTACCGTACCTGTGGCACATACCCAGTGGTTTGTGGGTACTTGCAGGCAACATAGCAAGTCTTTATTTGTACCACGCATTGCTCAACATGTAGACAGTAGATGAATTGTCATTTACCGCAAATAAGACATGTTTGGATCTCTTAGTTTACGTGCAAGCGCATGTCAAAGTCGCATCTTACTGTTTTGTGTTCATACTAACAGTACAATCTATCGTAATCACAGCAACAGCATAAATTACAGTGGAGCAAAAGCACTGAGCTACATCAAGAAACCTCTGTAATCACGTTGAGAAAATTTGTTGTATTTGTGAACTGTCAACGTTTTACACATTTTAGCCTATCAACCATGTTTGCACGCTACACATACATATGTAATCACACAAGGTTCCTAAAGTAGCTCAGTCATTTTACTTGTGCTGTTAATTATTTCTTTGCTGTGATTTTATTTTATACGATGCAGTAACATTCCGACGTTGACGTGCGCTTACACGTCAACTATGACAACGATGGAATCTAATAATTCTTTCTTCCAAGAAAAAACAATTTGTTTACTGTGTACACGCTGAGCAGTGTATGGTAGAAATACAATACGTAATACTAATTTTGTTCAGTCCAGCAAACTTAAAGGGAGCGTACAACACACAATAGCCTATCCTTACCTGTAAGGTTCCCTTTCCCCGCAGTCGTCTCGTAATTGACTCAAATGTGGTGTGGTGTGGTGTGGTACATGCCTGCATCGATATCGTTCTGCTTACAGACACTGCGCCGCTCGTCCGTTACTTTCACATCGCCCTTACACTAACAGCATGTCTGTCAATTCAGTCCATGTGTACCGCTCCATGACCAAACGTGTAACAGTATGAAACACACTTATGCACAGACGAAGGACACAGGTGACTGCATGCCGTATGGACAACTAGCGATATCTGTTCAGTAGAGGTGTATCGTCAGCCAAATGTCCCCCGGAGCTACCTATACACCGCGTCATGTGTTGAGAGCTGCCTATGTCGCAGGCATAACACATTATTTGTTTCAAACATTAAACATCCATTTCTTGAGAACCATGGGGTGTAGCATATTGACACAGGTCAACATTTGTTGATACAATAACAATATTACTTACGTACTGTATGCCTATAAATGTATGGTACAGGTTGTTTACAGTAAGTGTTAAAATGTTTTCCACCATCACTTGTGCAGCGGACCCAGCGGCCAACTATGTGTGCAGTGTGGCCCACGTGTTAGGGACTGTAACGTTGGACCAAAGCTTAATGTGTGTTTTGAGCGAAAACGGTGGGTCTTACGCACTTGTAACAAGAGGACCATATTTGGTACGTAAGTGACACTGCTCAATAGGCCAGCATCAAACGTTCCAAAATTCCTATGGTACAAAATTTGCATACAATAAGAGGGTGGCCACCCCTGTTATTCTCATTACCATGGAAGGTATAAATACGTGTTTGCTGTGGGTTAAGGATCCCAATAAGGGAAAACAATGTTCGGATTATTGTCATTTAATGTCACTTAGTTTCCGATATTTTGGGGGACTAATGTTTTAAATTTTGATTTTCAAGGTGTCATTCATTTCTTAATATTGCATGTAGGTACACAGTGTCCTATATATTTTCTACTTACTTTTTCATACGGAATCACCTCCCGGAGATGGCCGGTGATTTTTAGACACGCTGTGTGTGTGTTTTTATATATACATATATATCTGTACTCAGAGAGAGAGAGAGAGAGAGATATATATATATATATATATATATCATGTGACGTCAGTGCCTTTGCTGAAAGGAAGACTAGAAGAAATGCCTACAAATAAATATTTAAATTAATATAGCTTACCATAATAAATTATACAATTTTATATCAAGTTAATTAAATTACACAATTAAGAGTTTATTAAATACATAATTTGACATTTTAAAATTAATTATTGTTTATTTTAATTCAGTAATTTATTTATATGATAATGTGGTAATTTACATTATAATGATGCATCTGATCTTGTCTCTGTGGATTGTAAAATAATAAAAAAATAAAATATATAAAGAAACAAATAGCGCGAGGGGGCGGCACTCTTGCATGTGCCTATAGACGGCGACATGGGAAATCCGGCCCTGATAAGAACTATCCCTTAGTAGGCATTACCAACATGTCTATATTCTCGCTGATTTACTGATATTAATTATAAAGGAAATATTATAATTTGTAGATAAAATGTAAGTTAAAGTTCAAATTAGAAAAAAAATTATTTTATGTTAACAGAAGTATTGCGATACTTGTGATACACGACGTATTCAGGAAGCAACCAAATGTCATATATGGGGTAATTTTTCAACGGTTTGACTCGAAAAGTGTGAAGATACTGCAAACAAGCTATACAAGAAGATTCCAACAGTGGACTACATTGTGGTTCGTGAGCTGACCAACCATGACGAGAGACTGGCGCGGAGGCGGAGACAACCCACGGCCCTCCTCCTCCGTCTAACTCTGTGACAGACATGCAAGCATTTTGTATACATATTATATGTATAATACTTACATAGTCTGTAAGCGACTTGTGACAATGCCGACTTCGGCAGCTCATATGGTGTAAATATAGTTCCTCTGTAGGCTAATTGTTAATTGTGCCCCTCACCAATTTTATCATATTTTATTACATTAAATATATACACGTAACAAATACAATAACATTAATATATATATATATATATATAAATTAAAACAAAAAAATTACAAAATTAAAAACATACTTAAAAAATTACATCTTTACAAGAAACATTGCTAGTATTCAGACACAATTTCCAAATAGTTACAGGCTGTCGACAGCAAATATACAATGATTAAAAAACCCAGGGCTAGTGGCTCTAATTTATTTAATTACAAATTTTTACAGCTATAGCTGATTCTAATAACAAATTAATTTCCATAGTGATTATAATATTTTCAGGAATTCAACATTTTGAAAGTTAATTGAACAAAATTAATTAAATGTTTTAGGTGCACAATTCCCCCCAGATGATAAGAGGGTCACTGCCTGTGGAGGTGAGGCATATACTCTCTCCAAGCACGTGTTGAGGTCTCGTTTCAACAAAAACTTATTACTAACTAAACGTATTTTCAACTGCAGGCAGGCTGGCAAGAGCCAACCAGCACATTTGACGTATTAGGTAATACATGGAGGATATTTCCCAGACCACTTGGCACAATTGAGTTTTGTGATATAATCTTCTAAGCATGCTGTATTCTATGTAATTATGTTCGGAAACATAATGGGATTTCTTCCGAAGATACAATGTATGCTTATCCTTTACAAAGTATTGATCCTGTTGGAGCAAGGGTAATATGCAGTGTTCAAATACCAGACGTTATTTTACACATTGTTTTACCTCGCCTGCAGGTTGTATTCCGTGGCAATATGAGAAAATTTAACTTTGTATAGAGCATTGTGATCGTATATATTTTGTATCTGTGTATTCGTGAGTTCGTTCCAGTTGTCTACCTCTTAATCACAAGCTTCTATCCACATCTTCATTTTCAAATTCTTGTCGGAAAACGTTGTTTCCATCTTGTACTGTAAATTGCTGGCTGTCTTTCTTCCTGTACAATAAACGTGTCAGTGTCCAGCGGCATACATTGTACCAATTTGTTTGCATTGTAATGTTTGTTTTTGAGCTTAGTTTTCCATTTTGTTTGCAAACCGTGGTGCCTCAGAACAGGAAGTATTGCATCTTGGCGGCGTTGTGATAGGTCCGTGTCCTTGCCACAAGGCCGTATTCTTGGTAAGAGGTGCCAACATAGCACATGTTGCTTCACTCACTAGAATTTCCCATCCGAAAATCCTCATCACATCAGGGGCAGCGGTGGTGTAACGGTCAGACTGCTAGTCTCCAACCTAGGCGAACTTGGTTTTGATTCCCAGCGGTGTCGCTCCTGGGTTTTCGCATGTGGGGGGAATCACACAGGACGATGCCTTTGGTCGGCGGGTGTTCTCGGGGATCTCCTTTCTTCCCCACCCTTGCATTCCAACGGTGCTCCATGCTCACCTCGCTTCGCTCTCATCGGCTCTCAATACCTCGATGTTAAGAGCTGCCCAAATTTCTCTACTCCACTCCTTCACCAATTCCGGCGTGACTAAGACCGTTCAGCTAGTCGGGTATCGTACAGAAATAAACCGGGAAGTGCTTTCACTTTCAGTAAACTGTTCATCTCATCACATTCAGTCTCGCAACTAAGGAGTTGTGTCTTACTTTGTGTTGTAGCGAGCGAAACTAATATTTCTGGAATCAAGTGATTGCAGTGTAAAAGACAAAGCAAAAATGAGTAGAAGAACATTAAAAGATTTTGTGAGTGGCATGTCTTTACGCCAACGAAAAAAAAGAAAAGAAAAACTGGAAGGAGATATGTAATTGCAGTCCTTTACTGTAACCACGATTGTTGCTTACAACACCTATTACAGACCACATAGTCTATATACGAGGTTTGTTAAAAAAAAGATAACTTTATTTTTCTCTATAAATATTTATTTATTCATCAATATCTATTTTTCCCCTTCAAAGCAACCCCCCTCAGATATAATACACTTGTGCTAGTGCTTTTTCCAATCCTCGAAGCACTTCTGATATGTGCTTTTTGGTATGCCTTGAGCTCTCCTAGCAATGCGGTCTTTATCTCCTAAATCGTGGCAAACCTCCGTCCTTTCATGGGTCTCTTCAGTTTTGGGAACAGGAAAAAGTCGCAGGGGGCCAAGTCCGGTGAATACGGTGGATGAGGCATGAGTACGGTGTTGTTTTGGCAAAAAATTAAGAACAAGCAACAATGTGTGAGCAGGTGCATTATCGTGATGCAAAAGCCATGAATTGTTTTGCCACAAATCCGGGCGTTATCTTCGTGTTGCTTCACGCAAACGGCGCATAACTTCAAGGTAATATTCCTTATTGACCGTACGACCTTTTTTGGCTCTTCTGGCCGCTTCCATTGGGATGATTGGGCTTTGGTTTCGACATCATAACCATAAACCCATGTTTCGTCACCAGTTAGGACCCTTTTGAGCAAATCTGGATCGTCGTTGACATCATTCAACAGTTCCTGAGCGATGCTCATGCAACGGTGCTTTTGATCAAAATTTAGCAATTTTGGAACAAACTTCGTTGCCACACGTTTCATGCCCAAAACATCCGAAAAAATTGCATGGCATGAGCCAACCGATATGCCGACATCCTCAGCAACTTCTCTAATAGTGATTCGACGATTCTCCATAACAATTTTCTTCACTGCTTCAACGTTTTCATCGGCTGTTGACGTGCTGGGGCGTCCAGGACGGGCATCATTATTAACATCTTCTCGGCCTTCTGTGAAGAGCTTGTACCACTTATAAACATTTTTTTTTGCTCAAAGTAGACTCGCCAAATGCCACAGTCAACATTTTTAGTGCGTCGGAGCACTTAATTTTATTTTTAACACAAAATTTAATACAGATTCTTTGATCCATTTTTTTTATAGTAAAAAATTGCCAAGTACACCAAAACACGTCTAACCTTTATATGTCTAAAACAAACTAAAATGCAAAATGCCTGATAGTTTCAACATAAGTTGGGGACATGTGTACCAACATAACAAAAAAAAAACAATCTATAATCGAATGTACGTAGCCCACAAACTTTGAAAAGTCACCTTTTGTTTTAACGTACCTCGTATTAACTATTTGTTGTTTTGTGCAGCCAGTTATTTTTTTTTTTAAAGCACCCAACAATAAACAAATATTTGCTAAAAGTTTAGTGGTATATCTGAACACTTAGCTCTGTGATAGTTTCGGAGGTGCAGTTGGTTGAATTACATACAGTATATGTTAATGGTGCGCTATGTCCTGCGTTGCTATCCCGAGCAAGTTATACTTGGTGAAACTTACAGAAGTGCATCAAACTCGCTTATCTAAGATCTGAAAACTATCTACAAAACCCAGCTTAATAATCTATTTCCATTCTTTTTTCTACTTTATTTTAATAAAAAAAACCTTTTCTTGCCATTGCATTGTAGGTTTCAGGGGGCCACCTCTGATTCGATAACAAATCCTAGCTTAGGTAAGAAATACCATTAATTTAAGCAGAACCATGTGAGAGGTTCTTATAGAATTAAGTTGGCGTCATTGTTGCCAATTATGCACAGTAGACTTTTAATCGTGCTGTTTGCTGCATTCTTTGCCAAGTCAACCTTTTTAGTTTCTGTGCAGACGACTCTTTGGATGCTTAAACTTAGCGAGCGCTGTTAGTTTTTTACTGATGTATCGTTCAGATGTAAGTCCTGTGTATTACCTATTTAAGCATGTGCAATACTTCAAATTTCTAACACCATAAAAGTATTTTTCTCGTTAAATTCTTAATAAACGTTGTTTAATGGATGAAAGAAACAAAAATTTATGTTTACATCAAAATCAATATATTGAAAAAATACTCTTTAACCCTTCTAGCAGTTACATTTAATATGTATAAAGTTGAAATCTTACAGAGTGACACATTCTAACAGTGACATGCTTTCTCAAATATACACGTACAAATGACTGCATGTACTCCCTAGTCCAGAAACGTTCCTATGCCCCTGCTGTAAGTTGCCAATGCCGGACGGTTTTCTCGGGGCACTCCCGTTTTTTCCACAGTTTCATTCCTTACTTCTCCATCCATACTTAGTCTTATTTCCTCCATCTCTAGACTGCTGGGGAACAACAGCGTTAGTCTCCTCTCATTTTGTCCACCTTGATTCTGTTACTTGGGGAAACATGACGCGTGATGGCTATGCAGTGGCATTGCGTGGTCGTACAGGAACAAGGTTTCAGTGTGTGTCAGGTCAAGGACACCCGATGTTGATTGAAGCTCTGCACTTAGTGTGGTGGAGTTTGGAGCAACTGGCACTTGGATATAATTGGTCCCTTGGCAGCTGATGACTTCGCAAGTGGTGGCTCCTCGAGGAGGGTAGGTAGAGAGCTTGCCGCGGCCACATATACACCTGGTCGGGGTGTCGTCTGCTGGGGAGTTTTGGTCATCCCCTCTCTTCTTGCCGGTGTGGTTTAGCTGTTCGTGTGTCCGGTGATTGTCAAAGGCAGGGGATAGTTTCCTTGTATGGCGAGCTGGTATCTGACGCGCGCTTAGAGGCAACACTATTATGTTGCTGCATTTGGCATATTTCTCTCTCAGGTAATTACCATGTGTGTGCACGTGGGTTAATTATGTTGGGCGCTCGTCCCAGTCTTCCTTCATTTCTTACGTCTCCTAGGATTCCTGCTGGGACTGCATTCTGGCAGTATCGTGGTTCATGTCTGTCTGGCCTCTCTTCAGTACGTAATGCCGCAAGTAATGAAGCAAAGCCGAGAAAAAAAAAATGCTTTTAGCCCTTACGCATCATACAATTGATGCAGTTATAGTTTTTGTGTATATTTCAGGATTCTGAGCATTCGGGGATGAAAATGTTCAAAACTGAGTTATACTTTAAACACTGGCTTTTATTAACGTTAAATATATCTGAATATCTGAGCAATTACCACACCTGTGTGTTGCCATGAGTGTTAAACAAGTCAGGAGTCAACGTGGTGTTCTACGTCCTCCAAGCCAGCAGGTCCACTCAGCGCTGAGAAATCTTATAATCATGCTAGAGATCAAGTAAGCTTACAGAAGCAAAACAGTGTACATGGTCCTCTCCGCAAGTGAGCTCGACCACTTACTGGATGCACGAGATTCTATAAACAGGATTCATTTGAGACTGGCTACAGTGTCCTGGGAAGTGTCACCTGTGGTGTGTTGCTCTGAAACTTTGTGATGCTGCAGCCCAGTAAATTTATTTATTAGAAGATAAGGGCCCGGCTGCAACAAATACAGTTCCAATATTTTGTTGAATTTATAAGTTAACAATATTATTAACAAATACAATAAACCAAGGTTATTGTTACCTTTTTAACTAAAGACAAAATCTCTGAGCACGAAAAATCCAAATAATTTGATTTCTCACTAAACATAACTTGCCTTTGGATAGGCATCAATATTAGACTTAACCTCATGTGGAAAACTGGATAGACTGTTGTTAGGGATAGCTCTTGGGGTGGTGTCAACTGTCACTCCCGAGGTTAAAACCAGATGATGTGCTACCCAAATATTCCAGTCACATTGCTTCCCGTCTGCCTGACTTTCCTCTCCATTTGACCAAGCATGAGAGGGAGTTGTTCTGCACCAGCGAACAGTTCCTCCTTCTATCCATTCGCTAGATGAAGGCCAATGTATCGCATCAAAAACCAGCAGGGGGGAATACAGAAACCACTGGGACGACAGAAAACTATGGAACACACTAAAAATGTAACATAAAACAGTACAAAACATTGGAAATATAACAGAATTGTACTGATTGTAATACAATAGGAAACAATTGGAGGCTCTGAACTGCCAACTCAAAAAATTACACCTTCCATTAAATTGTCTGGCAGTGGGAGAGAGTGAGTTGTATCGTGATAACACTGTATGCTACCAGTTCCTAAACTAACCACAAGTGTTCACTAGGACTCATTTATTTTAGTATACTATTTAACTTGTCACAGGGTTGCTGCCGGCTAGGTGGAAGGTAGGTATTACAGTTCTGGAAACCGAACACTTGGTAGTATTCAAGATGTTAGGGCACCAACTCATTTCATATTGAGCAATAGACACACAACCTCAGTGTCGAAGAATGTTTATGCTGCGTGGCCACCTAACTTACCCGTGACACGTACATCCACACACTTACAAGCCAGGCTGTGTCACGGAAGTTCTGCTGGTGGGGGAGTGAACTAGCTAGCTGCTCTCCAACACCCTAGCACTAAGCTCGCAATACCTAACCAGTGACCTTGAAACTGGATACACTGCATGCAGCTGGGAAAAAAATAGGCAGCAGCAGTTACTTATACTTCGTTAAGTTTACTCATCCTCCTTGGGTACACAACACTCGTACGCAATATGTCCAACAGTCAGGACGATTACAAGTTACAAGGGCATCTGCCAATCAATAAAACACAGACAAGACTCTCTACAGAAGTGCAGTTACGATTCCACTGCACAGACCACAGGTACAATACAAAAACCCTACAAGTTGGAGTCTATCAAGATTGGAAATACCAACATTAAATTGGTTGGGTTATGCCCAGACACCAGAGAAACGTACCAGGAACACATAGGGGAAGAGAGAGAGAGAGAGAGAGAGAGAGAGAGAGAGAGAGAGAGAGAGAGAAAACACACACACACACACCCACCAAACAAACCCATTTCAGACAATCAATTAACAGTTAATAAAAGTACAAATCAGTTGAAGCAAAGATGAAATATCTGTGCACAATATGCACGTCTGCTCCTATCATGGGTCCACGGTGGACTGTCTGAAATGGCGATGGCACTTGGTTCCAAAGCCCAAGTCGCCGCCAATATTGCATGAAAGCCGCTTGTTACAATTATGTCTTATAAAATTAACACAGTAAAATACCAACACACATGTACAGACATACGAAAAAACATTTGTGCTTCCTTGGTGCAGTATGACAAGTATCAAGTGATGTGAAACTAAGTTTGCAGACTACGTATGACCATGAGATTACCAGGCCAGTATGTAATTTCTCTTAATTTATTAACAGAAATCATCAAAACACAACAGAAATCAATAGAAACCACTGTGGACACAACATAAAAGAAAAAATTACTATCCATTTTGAACCAACAAAAAGCACGAAAATCCATGAGAACAACAGAAACAAACAGAATGGGCCATTTCTCACATCAATCACAACAGACTTTACTATGGAAACCAACACACCTGCAATAGAAAATATATGTTGGTTTTTGTTTTGGTAGGGAGGCAAGCATTTGGTCGCGGTATCTCGTGCACGGAGTGGAGTAGGGGTCTAACTGCAATGACAAGCCTTTCACTACGGCACAGTTTTTATAAGTTCCACATTGCTACTTTGGTACATAACAATGCATTTCTGTATAAACTGCTAAGCAACAGAAATACACCTTTATAATAATACAGTGACAAAGTTATAGCAAATCACAGTCTAGGATTAAACAGGACTTACAATGAGTAGTTCTGGAATGCAAAACAATACACACAATTACAGAATAACTACATTTATTACCGAAGAAGAGGAAATACAAAACATTACACACAAACGGTGTCTCCGCAATTGCATATGCGTACGCATAACTTGCTTTGAAATCACACAAGATGTAGTGTTGATGGGTGGTGCTAGGTACGTCGCTGCAGTCCGGCAAACACTTCCGTTGGGTGCCAACGCACCGCTTTACATCATGCTACACTTACGAGGAAAATATACCCTGTAAAAGTCAACAAATATAACAAGATAAATTTATTGAGATCACAACCAGCGTGATGACAATAGTTTAAAGATACAATACTATTTGTAATGTTATGATAAAAACAGTTTGTGAGCTTCAAGAAAGTATGTTTACACTGTACAAGAAAATTACGATGTGAGCAAGGCCTGTTAGAAAGTCTTATGATAAATATGTACATCGTCAAACATGTAGTACATTTAGCTGAGCTACTTCCATAAACTCTCTCTGGTCTGGGGCAGAGTTGTTCCATACAGACACTCACAAAACATGCGATAAGAGAGATGAGGTGACCGGGGTGCAAAAAATACAACCGAGTGATACACTGAAGACAACATCTGCATGTGACATGCGTTGATACTTTCTAGAATTGCCGGAGACACTAAGTGTCGAGACCGACATGACGTTAGGAAATTCTCACACTTAAAAAATTATTTTGTGGATATTTTCAAACGTCTAGCAAATAATACAAACACTGATTTTATTTGGTATTTAGGTAGTCACAGAAATCACGACTCCATAAAAGTAGCACCACGACAAAGGTTGTCAGGGTTGTAGTTAACATTTAGAGGTGAACGTCAACACACTACTGCTGTGGGTGACGTAGACGTGATCACCAGACCACATTGAGGAAGTGTTAGTGATACAAGTACTACTGGTCTCTCCTCTCACTTGCAACCCTAGAAAGCACAAAATAAAATGGGCTACAATGTCTTCAAAGGAAACATTACAGATACATCTATAGCCTTGACCACACTGCATGTTAAAATTAGGACTTGACTCACAGGTCCTTGTAATGGGAGCACCCACCACCAGCAATACTGCTCATCTGTGTGCGTGTGGTCAGTGATCAACACCAGATGCGCCACAATCAGTACAGTTGGCATGACTGCTAGCAGTTCACACCACTGTACAGCTGGGACAGCACACGGCAGAGTATCCTGAGTTGAACTGTACTACTACTGCCTCACATCGCTTGTACAGCCACAACTTTGCTTCCATCTCGTAACACGATATACAGCTCTACCACAGCCCATAAGCCACGAGCAAATGTAACAAGACACCATCAACATTCCGGTCCAGGCATTCGGAGCGAGTTAACGGAAATGCCAGAGAAGATTGTCGCGCACTTTCAAATGCTAACTTTTCTAGCTATGAAATGAGATGTACCAATCATCAAACATTCACCACACATATAATACAAAGATGTACTTATTTATTGGAACTGACGTAGGACAAACGTATTACCATCACACAAAGTATTTTGCTGTCCAGTTTTGATAACTTCAGAAGAAAATACTTCTGGCAAACAAATTTTCAACACAAATTGTAACAACATGCATGCATGCACACACATGTGCATATGTGCACACACACATATACAAAGAGACAAAAATGTATGACCTAAACTCATGTTAACAGAAGAGTATTCTGCTGTACACAAATGTTTCTTGTACAAATTGAAGTGTTGAAAACTCTTTACATATGGCACTGCAATCTGTGAGCTAGAGGTGTCCAACTCTCCACTGCCAAGAGCCACAGGACTGTTTTGTGGACATATTCATGCACAAAAATGTACGAAGACACTGATCCCTGTTCTTTACCAGTTTGGATTACCAACTCAGTCCTAGCACTGCATTAAAATAAATTCTACAGGAAGGCCACAAAGCAAAATAAGGTCGCATTTATCAAAAACCAATATTTTCTGAATTTTATTTACTACTTCTTTGGGCTCTATTTTTAATAACATACAAAAAAATGTTAAAATGTTTGGCTCCTTATTGCATAATAATGTCCAAACGAGATAAAAAAAAACTATAAAGTGAAGCCCAGAAGACAAGAGAGCCCCACACAATTCGTAATAACATAACAGAAAATTAAACCTTCATAGAATACTTTGTGATGGGAAAAGAAGTGAATGTTAAACCGCGTTGACGTCTGGAAAGCACTCAATAGCCCTAGTCTGATGTGTGTGCTGTTTTTGTAGATCAGCACAGTGGATGCATGTTTAATAGCTTTGCAGAAAAATGTGAATTACTAACACACTGTAAAACAAAGCACCTGGTAGACGGGAGCCTTAAGGCAATAGCAAGAGTGGCCTGGTTACTGACAGATGAAAACAGATGGATATATAGAAAGTAGATACTATAGATGGGTCAAACGTTAAAATTTCGAACCGAATCCAAACTTTAAGGTTATATTCGTTTTGGTTCGAAATTGATTGCCATGTAACAGATTGGTTCCAGTTCGGTTCGAAAAATTTACACAAGTTTGTGTTCAGTTCGAAAATTTGCCAGAAACGAACATTATTAACAAACTTTGAAACAAACTTACTTCACCTCAAAGACGTTGAAAAATTACAAATATGGGATGCAAAACAACAAAAATTACAGAATGCGAGTTATTTTTCTTCTTTTTATTTCATAGCAGTGATGATGGCATTGCATCTTGAACTCTATGGTGTGTAAAACTGGATGCATTCCTTTATTAACTTACGGCATTTTAAATTTTTAAATGATTGTACACAAAATGAGTGATTTGCTTGAGTTTTTGAAAAATTACATTTTCAATTAACATATTTTGTGTTGCTAATTTGTGATTTTCACAAAAAGACAAGAAAGATACATTTCTCAGTGTTTTAATGAATAATTGTAACAATAAAATCTACAAAAAACAAAAGTTAACAGTAAGTTGATTTAGTACTTTTTTTTCAAATTAGAAAAAATTTGGTCATTACATTTTAGAACTATTGGTAGTAGAACTGTACAGGTTGTATATGTATGTGTTTATACATGTTTGTTTCTGTTATATGCTTGACAAAATAAGGGCTGAGCTGTGAAGGTTGTATGTATATATGTGCTTATTTTTATGCTACATGTTGATCTGTTAGAGATGGAAAATTAAGGTGGTTCTACATGTTTGTAATTTGTTATATCCTTGAACAGTTAAGGGGTGAATTGTGAAGGCATATATGTGTGGATAAGGCCTTTTTTATAAAGGTTCAGTTTGAGTTTGCTTCCAGTTCGATGCATGGTGCATGGTTCAATAAAAATATCTAAGGTTAAGTTCTAGTTTGATTCTGTGGCAAAATGTGGGTTCGTCCCATCTCTAATAGATACCACAGCGAGAGAAGAGAATAAGTGTGTGGACTGAAGAAGGCCGAAGACAGACGGAAGTACATAGCCAAATTCTGAGATTTGCTCCTCAAATACAAGATGCAAGGTGAGAAGAAGAATGGGAGAGATAATGAGCAACAGAGGAGGTGAGCAGGAGTAAGCAATGAAAAGAAATGAAAGGAAATTCCTATGTGGGAGGAGGAAGGAAGGAAGAAAGAAGAGAATGAAAAAGAAAAACAGAGGAGATGAACAATACTTTCCTGAGATTATAAATATGATGAGAACCGACCACAAAATACACATGTTTGCATCACAAATTACTTCAAGTTTGTGAATTATAGAATTTCAGATTTCCATGCACCACATTGTTAATGAAGCACATCCTACATTACTTCTTTTACTGACCACACAAGTTCATTACGTACACATTACAACATCAGCAAAAATGAAGTGCAAATAAACAATATATGTATAGGGGGTGTAGAAATCCTGCTATATTTTTTTGTAACTAAATATTATAATGCCAAAAGCTCAAATATTCATCTGAAAGAAAACACTAGCATTTTTAAGTGTGTTTTTTTTGCTGGTAATAATTTTCACAAACAGCCATTTTTATCATGGCAGACAGCGTATAGCTTCAGTGTTTGCATCTGTGATTTCCTCAGAAATCCAGTAATCACAAAGCGGCAATGCAAAAACATAGTTTATACTTGAGATTATGTTCATTGTGTTGTGCGCCAAAAAAATAACTTCTTCATTCACAAGCAGTGCAGTATGGGATATTCATGATGAGCCTGATGAACATTTAAGGGTTTAACATGCAAAATTACTCAAGTTTCTTTTAGCAAACCTACAAAGTGCAAAATTGAACATTTATATATACATCAAAATTGTGTCCAGAAACAAAAAAAAAACATTTATTTCAGTGACGTGTCTTCAGTCACATCCCGTACCTTATGGTACTATAAACCACCAATTCCTTTAGTGTTTCCTTTCCAAACAATTCAATAGCGAATATTTAGTGTTTTATTATTATTATTAGATGTACTTTGCAGCATGGTAAAATAAAACATTGACGACCTCTGTACTGTGTTTACTAATAACTTCCCTACATTTCTAGCTACAGTTTCCTTCGGCAGATCTCCCTCCCAGTTGCCAAACATAGTTTAAACAAAGCCAGTGCTCAACGTTATTTATTTACTTAACTTCGGGAAATAAATTTACTTCTTTGATTACTTGGTGGTAGTGCTGATTCACTCTTTAACTTGCGTGTAAAATAAACAGGCATTTATTAACGTTGTGATCAGCGGTGGGATATTTTGTGGTGTGAAAAGGCTATAACTTACAAATTAATTATATATATATATATAAATAAAGGAAGTGAACTTTTTAGCATGTTCTATTACTTTTGCACTTCAAATTGGCAGATTTTGTTAATATATTGGTCATGTGACTTGATTTTGTAAACAAAAACTATAATGTAATTTGTCATTTGTATTGAGTGTTTTGTTTTTAGCAAAGCTTTATGAAAATACATACCAAATTGTCGCTAAACAGTATTTGTTTTTATTATCTGCAGGTGGCATATTTAACATCTAAAATATCTATTTGTATGCATAATTAACTTAATTCTAAATAAAAAACTATGTTTTATCATAATTAGTGCTTTATATAATTAGGAAAATTGCAACTTTATGGTAAACTATAAATGCTTGGCCTATAATTTTCAAATAAAATAACATGGAGGTCTTTTAAGGGTTACATTAAATAAACTCACAAATTCTTAACAATTACATTCCTAAAAATAAATTTTCAGGTTAAAATGTTGATGTGTTACTACTAGTGAAAAGATAGTCACTGCTGACAGCATCCAAATTGAAAAATATCAAATCTCAAATTACTAAATAACAAAAGTATCAATTTGAACATGGCCTGCATCAGGCATAGATTAGAGAATTTTTGCTTTGGTTAGTAAAAAAGTGCATTGAGCATGCATGAAGGGATGAAAGGTTGAGAAAAAATTGGGAATGTTCAACAAAGTGGTTTCAGAGTATCTGTATTGGTAATGGCATCGAGGTATCGGTATTAGAACAACTCTAGTCCATTTTGCATAGCTATTGATCGGTTACTGTCACATGATTTCAGAACTGTTTCAAAAACAAGGCTGGAGGTTGGACATCCCCAGTGTAAGTCATTTGGAACTGCAAATGTTATTTTAACATGCTCACATCAGACTTTTATAATGATGAATTGTCCGCATTCACAAATTATTTAAAGAATATTTTAAAACATGGCATGATGAGTTTAAACACAAAATAAATACATAATAGGAAACATCACCAAAATATCAGAGCAGCTCTACTGACTTACATTTCAACTCACACTCAGCTAGAGAATCACACATGGAAATAAAGTTCGAGTGATAAACTACGTAATAGTATTCACTCTTATCAAGATATCCTTCATAAAGTGACTAAGTTTGAGTGATAAATGAAAACAATCCAGCAACATTTAAATACAAACACTCCAGTTATCATGGACACAATTTTTAACACAGGGAAACTGCGTTACTTTGCATCTTCAGCACACTTTGAGATGATGATTACGTAAACAGGAACATAATACTTTAACAATTTCCACTAAGACACTAATACTGATGGGTTGTTAAAAAATACTGATATTTGGTATATTACACTAATACTGAGCATCACTACTCAGATGTCATAAGAATGTAATTAGACTGCAGTTCATGTTTTGACTGCTGCTAAAAACTATATCAACTTGTAACACTAAATACTTGTACACGAGTCATAATTCTACTAGGGAGTTATCTGTAATAAAAGATAAATTATCAAGAATGTTTAGAACTGAGGTTTATCTGTGATTGTAACTGTCTTTATCTCTAAAAAAGAAGGCATATATGATATACTGTACACACATTGATTCACTGTTTGGAATGTTAAAAACTACTATATGTACACCAGTTTGCAGTATAATCAGAGAACACCACTCATCTCATTATCACTGACACAGCAACGGATGCACATGTACATTAAGTATAAAAAATTTCAGCTTTATACATAATGCATTTTGCTCAGTGCAACAGTATATTACAAACAGCCCATTCGCTACCAACGAGGAGACAAAGTATTATATCAGCAGGCAACCAGCGACGAGCAGGTTGAACATCCGACATGCATCCCTTCATAATAACATACAACATGTCCACATACCTAAAACCACAATAAATAAATAAACTTGATAATGTTTGTTACGTGCTACAATACTCCAGTTTCCTTCTGCTGCCAAACTGCTTGTTCAGTAGTGAGATAGCGTTACTGGTATATGGCCATTCAGAATTTTGCTGACAACTTTTGGTGTTGAGAAAAATGAAGTGTGGAATATTCTGAAGAAAAGAGCAAATATGAATTTAACCAGCTTTACAACATACGGAGACTGACTTATGTAAACTACTTTCAAAGGATTAACGTTTGACTCAAGATATTTAGAGCAAAAATTGTTATGCTCCCAACAACAGGTTGAAGCGCACAGATCTTCCTAAGCAAAGAAATTGGCAATAAAAGAAAAAAGAAAGGAGAGCATATTTCTGTTGATTGAGATGACTTGTGAAAAGCCTCATAAGTTTAACTTCTACATAGATTGTAATAACAGTGCAACATTTATTTTTCTCTGGATTCTGAAAGCACATACTCCAAGTAAAACATTCACCTAAAAAGTTATCCAAAATTTGGGAAAACGACGCAGTCACAGCAAACATGTGTTATCTGGTTTCTATGCAAAGAGGGACGGTTGGTGTTCCAGTGGTGTATGCACACACTGGGCATCAAAACTGCTAAAGAAATGGTTTTGACATCCAAGATTAAAATTTAACAGTAATTAAGATTATGTGAATACAACATTGTGTGTGTTCTCTCTGATGCTGATTAATTTTTGAGACAGATAAAATATGTAAGTAGTCAGGTCTATAAATGTATTTGGCAAATTTCAATGTTTTAATAAACTTGCAAAAACCATTTTATCATCAAAATTAAAATTACATCTTTACAGATATTCCTTATGCAAGGCCAGCAAAGCATGGAAGTTACTTTCCAGTCCGACAATATCATGCTGCAATAACTATCCAAAAATTTGGATTCTCAGGGGAGCTGATGCATTGATAGTCACTTCTTGGACTACACACTGCAGATGTACATCAAGAGGAAAACGATATATCAGTTTTCAACTTTACTGTGAACTAACTCAGCATACACCCACATATTCAAGAAGCCCTACCATCCCATATTGGTCAGTACTGAAGCACGCTACGACATACAAACTTAAGCAAGACATTGGGAAAATTACAGCACAACATCTTCACGTATCACCAACAAACTGGTAGTAAAACTAGCTGCAGATACCAAGAAATGGTTAAAAAGGAATTTACATAAGTCAAGATGCTGGAAAGAAAACTATCCTTGCTACAACTCACAAAAACAACATATACTCTTTAACTTTTACAATAAACTGCACTTGTTCAGTTCAAAAATACAATTTGTAATAAAATTTTTTACAGCATTTTACCAAAAACATTATCACACTATTCATCAAGCAGTTCTGCAGCATAAACAAAATAAATTATTGATGATACCGTAAGTGTTGACTAACAAATGAGGTACGAGGGTGGAATATCACAGGAACATCGTAACGCACGTCACGACAGTTAGTCCGCAGTTTACAACCGCCACACACGCGCAGTGGCAATACGTGTTGACGTCACACACAGGTAACACGACTGACAACTGTACATAGTATTTGAAACAACAAAAACACCCTAAGACATCTACATCAAATGTGAATGTCTGTTCACTGAGTGGTACTTATGCAGTAATCATTTAAATTTGATAACCATACAAATCCTAGACAATTTCAATTTGAATTGCAATATACGTATTAATCAAGTTACCACCATTTGACAATATAAAACTGTACGTGAAAATTGTTCACAATATTTGACTAAAGTCTAATGCAAGAATATGCTGAACTGCCACTAAAGTTCTAAAAACACTTTTAAATGTATTGTTTGTACATTTACTGCACTACTTTTCACACTAATACAAGTATTTAGAACATTTTAAGAACATTGTTACCACAGACATAAAACTGTCAGAATACTGTAAATGTATCAGGAATGACAAAGGGTCTTTTCACACGAGCAAGCAACTGTAGAGAAAATACAACACATGTCACACAGGTCAAAGCTCCCATGCACATGTGACGGAGCGTCCACGTGGCCAATCAAACATGGGGACGCACGCATCCATATGGACTGCACAGCTTATGTACTACACGTTCTGTATAAATGAACTGTAGAGAGTGGCAGCATCCACATATGCAATATAGGTAATTCCATGTGCTAATTGACTACCATGTACAATTATTCTAGCCGAGCACTTCTGGAACTGGCAATACAATAAATACATAATTCAGCATCTCAAAACATTGGCAAACTTTTTAACCATATTTTTGTAATGTCTGGCAATAAGAGAGTTGCTCTCACATCCTTTAGCTAGAAACTAGGGGATCCAAGAGCATTATTTCTTTCTTTGTTCAAACACTCCCCAATACATTAAACATTTGGCCCATACACAACTCCCTCCAGTCATGAATGGTTCAATCCACCAAGCAACTGTAGCCGTACCACAAATGCCTGGTCGTGGGAGACAGACCTGAGAATTCATACGTTACAATGCACACTATGTCTCCGCACTGATGAGTTATAAAATAATTTACAACACGAGCAGCAAAGGTTTGGTGTAGAGAGGAAATATACCATACAAACATGAACAGGATCAGTCTTGCAACTTTGTAACTACACTACATATTCACATGATATGCAATCCTACATACAGTAATTATTGTATTAAAAACTAAAGAAAACAATAACACCACTAACATCAGTAAATTGCCATTATCATCCCCTCCCAGCAAGAGTGAGATCATCACACCTGGGGCTCACAATAATTGTAACATAAAATGTTGCACGACTCAGCACATCTGAACACATCTATGAGGTAATCTCTCGCCTGACAATGTGCGTGTCTGAACATAAACACTGAGAGCTAAGTTGACAGAGAGTTTGGAATGCTACCATAGTTCATGTTGATACATCTTACTAAATTAGTAGCAATTTAATCAGATTAACTTTTGTTTTATGCAATACGAATAACTATTGATGCAATAGCTTTCACATTTCTAAAAACTTCACAGCGTCACTGGAATGACACAACACAAGACACCAGGATAATTTGTTCCTCTCTTGTTCATAAAAATGCCTGACAAACATAACTGTATGTGCTAATCAGAAGTATAAGAACTCAATATTAACATGTGCAATAATGAGAAAAGTTCTACTATATCGCTGCCCAGTGAAATGGTACTTTTACAATTGGCATCCATCAAACAAAGCAAACAGGAACGCCGGGCGGTGTTGCTAGATGCGATAATCATTCCATAGTTGTCATGTCTGCCTTTTCCGATATTGCCAATTGGTTGTGCGCGTAACAAAGATTATCGTCGACTATGCATGTCTTTGAGTTACTCATCAGTGAATTTATGATAAATATTTTTATACAGCAGCAAGTTTCATAGTTGCACCAGACTCTCAAATCACTCGCATCTATGAATGTGCATATGGGAGTACCACTTGTAAATACCAAACATATTTATCATGAAATGTGTACAGAAACTGATGGTGCATTGCATAATTTTCATAACTATGAATGTCTTGTTAAAGCCATTACTCGTTGTTGTGAGGTTGCACTGTGTTTTAAACAATTCTGATATTTGATTTCAGTTTAAAACATTTACAGGACAGTTCCACGTGAATGTGAGGGGAAGTAACTCTGGATCCATCCATGTTCCACAATACCTCCATCTTCCTCTGCCTCGCTACCTCTCGCTCGTGCTCTCGCACTGTTTACCAGTCTTTGCCTCTCCTCACTCCCTCTTCCCATTTATTCTTCTGTCTTCCTTGCAGCGTTTTTCCATCGTACTTCAGTTCCAACATCCTTCTTTCCAACCCCTCACTTGCCATCCTCATTACGTGCCCATACCACCTCACTCATGCCTCCTCTATGAACTCTGCCACCTCCTGTATCTGGACTTTCTCTCTTATACTTAATTTCACATTCTTTCCCTCCTCATCACCGCCATCCTGCTCTTTGCAAATTTCACGCTCACCATCTCATTCTTTCTTTCCATCTTCTTGTCACTATCCATGTTTTTGCTTTTTTGCTCCATGTGTCACAAGGGATACAAAATATATCCTGTAGAATACCTGCTTGTATCTTAGTGGCACTTCTCTTCTCCACAGTAGCCCCCCTTGCACACCCACCAAAGGTATCTCCCTGCTGTCTCCTCCATCACCTTGTTCTTGTTACCTCCTTGTCTTTCCCGGTTGCTACCCACGTATCTGAGTTTTTGTACCTGCTTCAGCACCACTCCCATCTCATTTTGCTCCCTACCTGCTGATTGCGTCACTTTTCCTGCTCTACACCATCACCTCGTCCTTACTGGTACTGAACTTCATCCCACACTTCTTCATTTCTTCACCCCATGCATCCAGTTGCATCTGTACCTCACATAATACTGTATGTAATTTTCTTTTGCTCGACTGGCTGAATAATAAGAAACTAAATACAGAGCCCACTGCATTATATCTACATGTACTAAAATAGGCAAAATGCAATACTTGTTCGCTTTTCCCGCTCAAATGTCTTGTGTTGTGCTTATGTAGGAAACCCATGTTTGTTGTACGGTGCTTGTGTTTTTTATGCATAACCAACCAACGTATATTTTACTGTGGTTTTTGATTGTTACAACACTATAACAGCATTATTGTCTCTAAGAAATAAAAATCATAAAATATATTACTCAACATTTATAAACAGCTTATTATATAGAAATAACTGTTGTAGTATATAAACATATTATATAGAAATAACTGTTGTAGTATATAAACAATTAACACTTGTTACATTATTTATTTATAGTGTAAATTCAGTAAACTGAAACTGAGAATCTGATAAGAATCATTAGGTAATATGTACTGCTACGTTGGGGTGCAAAAGGTACGGCAGAATTAAGTGTGTGTTTCAAAAGTGCTCAGCCGACGGCAATTGTACAACAACCTAACCTCAAAGTTACTCAAAATAGTCTAATTTTTCATAATGAGGAAAAATATGAAATCCCAGTTAAACATCTTAACACAAGTTCCCTATTTACTGACTGAGTCAAACAAGCAAATGCAAATGCAAAGAGAGAGAGAGAGAGAGAGAGAGAGAGAGAGAGAGAGAGAGAGAGAGAGAGAGAGAGAAAACTTGTATATCACAGATTCACAAATTACAAGATGATATGTTAAAATTTACATCTTCTTGGGTATTACAGTGGGCAGATGAAATCACACTCCAAAAATTACAAATTATCAATAATCACTTTGAGCTCTTTACATTTTCAGTCTAAAGAAACATAATATTTATTTTGCAAAGCCCACTCACTTTAAGTGCAAGCCACTTGAAAAAATATGTTTAAAAATGTTGAAAACTGTTGTATGCCACGTACATGACACGAGTGCCAGGTTAAAAACAACTGTGATACAATATGTCACGGCTAGACTGTGGAAGATTCTGTTTTATCACACTGTAAATTAAAAACAGACTTGATGACACAAACACTGCACTGCACTGTACTGTACTAATTGTGTAGATCAGTAAAGGCTGTTGTAAACACTATGGTATTGAAACAAACCACTGCCTGTTAACTGCACACACTGGAAAGCAGGTTCCTCTTTAAGATGGTAGCAAATTTAGAAAAACAGATCTTAACATTTGACACTGGATTGCTTGCGAGTGTAATGTTGAAATATGTATATAACTGAAATTACTGTTTCTTGTTTTATACACATTACATTACAAATCTGCATACGCATTATTAACATATCAACATTGCTCACAATTCCACTGTTTATTGAGTGGTGCAAAAATAAAGTGGACAGGTCCACGGTAATGTTAATTATACATATGGCAGCAGGATACACAATGAGACGAGAAGCAGATCCTAAGCAGGTCTTTCGAAAGTGTTCAATTATCCACAAACAGCCTACATTTAAGCTACAATGGAATTTTCAATACAGCGAAACTGCAATCAATCATACACACACTATAACAAGTGTAAATACAGAAAAAATATACAGTGAAATGCCTGTTGATATTGAAAAAAAATTGTGAATATTGAGGGAGCAGAACCAGCATAGCAGCAGTGTACACTGTGGCCGTCGTCAGCCATGTTTGTTGTTTACAAGGAGACGTTGTTGTAGCGCCTAACAGCGTGATACAGCAACTATGAACAAAGTTGTACAGTGGATTCTCTATGCTGAATTTTGAATGTCTCATGTGCACTCAACGTGCTGAGAGCACGCGGGAAGGTTATCGTTCGGGCAGTGTGTTCACGGCAAGTGAGACAGAGAAAGATAAATGACAGCGGTTGGTAGAGTGAAACAGACTACTCCAACACAGGCTCCTTTCTCTTTCAAACCAGTCGGCAACCAGTGGGAGGGCGTGAGGATGCCACGCTGGTTGCTAGGCAACTATCTCCCACCCTGGCAGCCATGTACACGAAGCAAACGATGTCATGGTTGAGTTGTGTCGGATATGACCTAGGACAGCCAAAGTTTACTCAATCCAGGCCGCATATTTACACTTGGTGGCGATGATGTGAATGCAGGGCGGATGTAGCGACTTTTGAAGTGATTAATATTGTTTCCCTGCAAAAAACACGTAATTTTGAGAAAGAGATGAATAAATAAAGCGATTAAATTTATGCCTTTTGGTCTTCAATAAAAAATTGTTCAAAACCATGGCCGCTGTTTTTATAGTACACTTACGCCGGTTGCAAGTTATGCTGCGCTCAGACTATGTGCTTATGCATAATTTGGCAACAAAAGGTGTCGAATAGGTCCTTCCAGAATATCAGTTTATTCAGAAGACGTGTGTCTTTTGAAATAAATTAATATAATTCTTCCATTCTCCCCGCAAAAAGCAACTGAATGAAAATAAACTTCACACTTGGCAATACTTACAAGTCATTCAATGCTCAAACAAATTTTGGTAACAAGAGGTATGCTTCTGGGATAACCATTTTATTTGGAAGATGTGGCCTATTGAGTTAAATTAATATTTTGTTTACAATTCATATTGGTTTTATGCTACATGACTAAACACAAACTCAATGGGAAAAATTACCTAAGTGCAGAAGCAAACATCTTTGCAAAAAATAATTACAGGTTAAAATTTACTGTGGAGCATTTTCAGGTGAAACCATTTACTTTGGAATACCACACTGAGGAGAGGTGCGACTGTTTGGAGTGATGGATAATCTTTCTGTGATTTGTGGTAGAGTTGGAAACATGCAAGAATGGGACAGTGCTGTAGCAGATTACAGGTCGCATACTCTGTGACTGCCATAACCTCGTAAGAGGTCAGGATCGGCGAAGCACTTGGCCGCTCTGCGGTGCGTGTGTTTGACAGTGTAACTGTGCGTTGTTATAACTGAGGTGTTTTATTTAATGCTTCATTTACTCTACCGATTCCCCTCTCACCAAGCGTGTAAGGGGAGGAAGCAAGGCTGCAACTGACTGCCAGACTCCCAAACATAAGCTGAACTGGAGAGCACCGCACTTAATGTATTTCACACCCAGTTATTAGACGTTTGCATAAACAACAACCTCAAAAATTATTATTGCATGAAATATAAAGCGACGAGACTGAAAGATTTTTCGATTGATGCAATATTTAATCTAATATATAAAATTCTCCCGTCACAGTGTTAGTCACTGAACTCCTCCGAAACAGCTGGACCGATTTTTATGAAATATTTTATGTATACTCGGTAGGTCTGAGAATAAATTTATATCTATTTTTTACACCCCTAAGTAATAAGGGTGGCCAACCCCAAACAATTTTTTTTTATTGTTTGAACAAAATTTTATTTTTTTATGATGTGGCATCAAAAAATACATACCCTCCTAAATTTTCACCCTTCTACCACCAACCCTTATTTTTTTATAGCGATATTAGTAATTTAATAAATTTTACCCTAGGTCGATAACTGATCAATTATCATCGATCATTTATCGATCTAGGTTACAATTTATTCCCACCAGGTGTCTCCCAGTGACACAGCAAAACAACGTTTGCCGGGTCAGCTAGTAAACAATAAAAGCAGATCATTTTATCATTATTTATACATATCAAAATTTTTCTGGGACCACTGAAAATTTTTGGTGGATACCTTTTTCTGGTATATCCGTTTTTGGTAGACAGAGAATCTACTGTAATACTACCAGACTCGTATACGTAAGGAACTAGGTACACAACTATGGATAGGCTTTAGACACATCGATGATTTAGTAAAACTCAGTTCCAACAAACAAATGAAGGATGAGGCTAACTTTATTACCACCCTACACAATATATATTGTTGCGGTTTGTAAAAAAGGTACTTTGTACCATGAAAATTTTTCGTGGTTTTTGAATTTCTTGCTTGGCAATGGAACAGTAGCTGCGAAATGAATTGTCGTGGAGGAGTCATCAGCAGTTAGCTGGGTTTGCAATTGTTCGAGGTGGTGTGACTTCCACGGGGTTAACGCCATCCTCGTCGCAACTGTAGAGTTTCGGCATGCAGTAGAAGGGCCTGTCTGGTGATTTGGAGCATTCCTGGGTACCAGCCATATCTGGGATCACTGAACTCAATTCTGCTGATCTCAGCTGGTGGGCGAGTCTGCGGAGACACTCTCCTAATGCAGGTCAAGAATATTCAGTTTGGGCGTCTGCAAAATAAAGATGTAGTTCATGTTGTTGCAGGTGCTGTTTAGTAAATTCCGGTGAGAAACCTTTGGCCTCCGCTGAAACCTATAAATTTTATATTTTATTTTAATGTAAAGATAGCGTAACAAAACAGGCCGTAGCGAGTAATACGTGTTTGAGTGCGTTTTTGGCATGGAGTCCTGTTTACTGGCACGTGTGAGCAGACATACTGAGTCTTTGATACATAGACAGTGCTATCTAAGGAATGACCGGAGTGATTGGACTTAAGGACATTGCTAAAACTTACATATATTTAGAGCAATTTCACGTTAATTACATTAAAAAGGTATCACAAACAAAATTTTAAGTTTAAGTTAGTTTGTGTCGCAACCTATGATTGATTCATAGTGTATGTATGGACTGTGAACACATGTATGCTCTCAATGGAAAGTTTCCTTCCCATCCCCTTTTGTTAATGATTCTGCTATACTTTGATTATAATGCTGTGAGTTATCCGTTCATTCTGTTTGATGTCTGGGCCATTAAAGTATTGCTATCACTTTAGATGAACAGTCACAAATACTACCTTGTGTTAAAACTTTTCACTTTATTGAATACTGTATTTACCATATTGTAAGTCAAATTTTTTACGAATTTGAATCCTCCAAAATCTCCCGTAGGCTTAGAATCAGGACTGGTGATATTACGTACAATTCCAAACAAATATATATCAAATGGGCATTATATATTTACCAATACCATTACAGGCCTAACACTAAATTTAATATGTGGTCTCGGTACTTAACGACACACAGTTATCCTGTCAAACGCACCATACAATGGCCAAGTGTTTAGCTGAGTATGAACTCTAGACGAGCCTACAGCAGCCATGAACTATGCATCAGTAATCCGTTACCTTTCTTACACGTTTCCAACTCCATCTAAGAAATTTTATCAAGATTATCCATTGCACAAAACAGTTGCGCCTCTTCTCACTGCAGCATTTCAAAGCGAATAGTTTCACTTGAAAATGTTGCACAATAAATTTTAACCAGTAATTATTGTTTGCAAAGATGTTTTATTTTGCATTTAAAAGGGAGTTTTTTCCCATTAAAATTGTGTTTAATGGTACCTAAAACAAAATCAAGATGATTTTTAAACAAAATTTTAATTGAGCTTTATTTATTCATCTCTTTCTCAAAATTACGTGTTTTTTGCAGGGAAATAATATTAATCACTTCAAAAGTCGCTACGTCTGCCCTGCGTGCACATCATCGCCACCAAGTGTAAATATGGGGCCTGGATTGAGTAAACTTCGGCTGTCCTAGGTCATATCCGACACAACTCAACCATGACCTCGTTTGCTTCGTGTACATGGCTGCCAGGGTGGGAGATAGTTGCCTAGCAACCAGCGTGGCATCCTCACGCCCTCCCACTGGTTGCCGACTGGTTTGAAAGAGAAAGGAGCCTGTGTTAGAGTAGTCTGTTTCACTCTACCAACCGCTGTCACTTATCCTTCTCCATCTCGTACGCCTTGAATGCACTGCCCAATTTATAACCTTCCCGCAAGCTCTCAGCTCATTGAGTGCACACCAGACATTCAAAATTTGGCTTGCATTCAGTTTGATATTATTTTATTTTTCAAAGGGTTAAAACGTTTGGGGTTGGCTTGCATTTGGTGTCTGGTTACAATCAATTATATACAATAAATTAATGAAGTATTTTTCTAGAATCTGTTGTGGTAAGTTATTTGAATAGGGTAAACCTAAGGTCTTTGGATTGGTTGGTGTTCCCCATCCTCTAGTTATCACAGAAGTGAACACGAGTGATGATAACCTCAGCCTCTTAAGTAGTACATGAGATTGGTGAGTGATGTTGTATAGCTGGGACGAGAGAGTTTCTGAGATGAACCCCCCAATGGAGTGCGTTTGTAGATGATGTGCAGTTGGCACTCCTCCACCAAAACATGGTGTGGGCTCCGTGGGTATTTGGGACGAGCAGAGAATAAGGGGTCGGTCCACATACATGACAATATTTAGCCCATATTGAGAGAATTATTACTGATGAAAACATTGCCTTGAAGAAAATAGCCACAATAATTTTTTGGCGGTGTTTCCCTCGACCAGAAGATTAGAAGGCTAGCTGTAAACCGCTGATGCAGGAATGGTAAATATAGTACGACAGTGTGACGTGCACACACACACATTGTGTGCGCTTATAAAAGCAAACACCTAACTTGTCTCACTGCGACATTGCACACGGTTGCCTTAGAGTGAAGTAGCACATCTCGAGGCTGAGCGACAGAACTACATGCTTCATTTAAGGCTCGGCTTCACCACTTTTGCAGAAATGCTTCGCGTTTTCACATCATAATTTCAGATTCTTATGAATTACAGACAATTTATAATTATAGAAAATTTACATTATATTAGTTGTTTAATATTATTGTGTGTAATTTTAATTTGTGTTAACTGCCTTACACACCATGTTGAATTACTGGTTTCTAACCTTTTTCAGTTGTCTAGGAACACTTACAGTATAGCACAGCGATACCGCTCAGGCAATATACATTACGCAGGAGAACAAACATAAATTCTGAACTTTTGTCAGATAATTATAACATAATTAGTGCAGTATCACTTTAAAATTATCAATGAATTTTTGTTGATTCACTATTACCAGATAACGCATGAATAATATTTGACTACTATATTTGAAAGCATTTGTGAAATGTTAATGTCATGTGATAAGTATTCAGTTATTTCACTGAAAATAAAGTTATGGCATATAAATGGAAAATTCAACATGACTGGTGAGCCTGATCCACAATATTTGTGTGAACACAGTTCAATTCAAGTACGTTACAGACAGTGTCATTTCCAATCAATAACAAAAACACTACATCCTATAATTGTTGCATAATCACGTGTCAAATTCAGAATTCTACTGTTTCTGGAACACACAAAGAAACAGACCAAACCACTTCCAAACAATTAAACAAGGAGAAATGTTAGCTATGTATTGTATTAATTCATATTTTAATGTGCTTAACAAAATGTCAGGAGCAGCAACAGGTCACAAATATGCAAATATTTTCTTATCCGCTCCAATGAAATGCAAAAAAATAGTTACCTCTGTGACTACACAGGTACATTCTGTATACTGTGGTGATTTTTGACACGTATTTCCAGTGTACATGATCAATGTTTGTGCAAATATTCAGCATACAGAAACAATAATGAAAAAGCACAGCTTTAATTTTTGATTTTGGTAAGAAAATTAATTGCTGAATGTCTAAATAAAATAAAAATTTTCAACTTCAGTGAATAGGTATACAAGTGCTTAGCAAATGTTTGTTTAGTTGAATAAAAAAACATAAAATGCTGGCAGAATAAATTTGTTAAGTTATTCACGGATATTACTACAGCATATTTACCTGTTCCATATGCAATCCACTTGTTACTTTATTTTTCGCATGAGCCTAAAGGAATTATTTTTTAATGTTGTAGTGTTATACAACCATTTCATGGTACCTCATATAATAAATTTAATTTTTTAACTTATTATATGCCAGCACATGTCTGACAACACAGTACTTTTTTGTTTCAGTTTCATGAATTTATTTATAATTTTTGTTTCGTGAGATAAAAAGTTACATTTGCACAACCCTAACGTGACCTGTTATTTGTGTTCAAGAAACAATATAATTGTGATTGTGACATGTGATTGTGCAGCAACCCTGGCAAACAAAACTTTATTTGGTGGAAATGGCACAACAAGTACATAAACTGGACATTGTTTGCAGCAAACATTACTTAATGTGTGCTCTGCTAGTAATTACTGCAACAAAATGGATGCTTTACAGCAAGATGTGTACATGTTCAGAATATAACCACAGTCTTTGATATACTCAATACACTTATTCAGCCATGTATAACTCACAAATCAAACTGTGCACTTCACTATAAATACACACACACATGTGTATACAGTAGAACCCGCTTATAAGGTTCCCGTTTAAAAGGTTTTCCCGCCTATAATGCACGATTTTTCTAGTCCGGAATGTTTCTCCATAAGAACAATAACAAACATTCCCGGAAATAAGGTTTTCATTTTCCCTTGAATAATGCACATTGTGAAGGAAGCACACTGGGAAAGGAAAACTTCAATGGAAAAGATGCTCAACTTACACTGCTNTTCCTGCTTATAGTGTCACTTTCTTGTGGACCCCTGAAGAACCTTATAAGAGGGTTCCACTGTATATATATATATAAACTAAATAATTAGCAAAACATAAGTATATTTACATAAAATGTTTTAAAGAAATATGTGATGGAAATGAGATTAAATAAAATACAATTGCAAAACGGAGCATATTAAGCTTGTACCAAATTGTCAACACTTAAATATATCACAACTGAGCTCTCAAATTTATTACAATAATGAGTAAAAAAATAGACATGTACATAAAATGTTTAAAATTTCTTAAAATACTTTTTTCATACACATTTTACTGTATATCTACTGAGATCCATAAGAAAAATTCTTATTATGTTAAAAGAAAATACTGTACTACAACCTAACTGCAGAATTACCAATTATGCTATTGGTGAATATTTCTAAAAACAGCCCATGTTAAATATGTGTTCCAATTTCTTTATGCATGGCAGATTATCAATCATTCATACACAGAGGAAAAAAGGTGATTCAGAATTCAGTTACAAAATGCTTAACAGTCAAACAACTTTACAAACACACTTGCAAAACAGAACACAACTGGTGAATCAGTTAATGTGATGTTTCTTGCTTCTGCATATGTTGCACAAAAAAACATAAGAGAAACTCTTTTCAAGAAGTTCTCAATTAACAAATTGTCTTTCTAAGATCATTTTGATAACCTTCGCGCCCGGCTACACAATTTGTCCTCTATGTTCCTTTACAAGGTGACAGTGTATGTGTGTGTGTGCACGCGTGCACGTGCATGCATGCATGCATGTCACAAGAAAGTATAAAAGTAGGATGCTACACTTACATGTTACAGAATGAGATCAGTGATACAAAGCTAAGAACAAAAGAATGATATAAACTTTTACATTTTAGAATGTTACAAAAACCAACACATTATTACATATTACACATACATTCACTCATTAGGTACACAGCAGGGTTGTAAAACACTGGAACATGTGTGGAAGTGGCTGTATGGTTGGCAATGCCACCAGCAAGAAGAGAGACTGTGAAATGACGTGCAATAGTCACGTTAGGAACAATAGAAGAGGTCAGGGGAGACTAGTAGGCTAAAGGAGTCCCCCACAATAATTAACACACAACTAGGCCAAGAAACCAATACCAACTATGTCGAAAGTACAACACTCGTCCATGTTTCATACACTTTCCATTTAATATTTGCCAATATTTCCCACAATGCTGGTGATGGTCACTAGGCAGAAGAGACAGACTCCAGGGGACAAGGGTTCACACAGTCTCTTCCTCAGATCAGCTGCAGCGTGAAGTACTGGATTCAGCTGCTGAAAGTTGCATCATAGATATCACCACCCCAACTGAATGAATGTAGAGAACAGGTTACTTGACAAGCCTCAACTGCAGAGTGTGTTCTGGAACATTGCATCAGAGTTTCAGGATGCTCGAGCCCGAGACAGACCGTGAACTACGACCTGGAGACAGACTGAGAGGTGAGTGGCAGTTGGCCGATGGCGGAGGAGCTGAGACGCGAGGTCCTGGGTTCGATCTCCAGCGATATGCGGTAGAGCTCGTCATCGTCGAGCAGCAGGCTTGCATCCAGCAGGTAGCTGATTACTTTCTGGTTCAGGTCTATCTTGTATGGCGTCTGCTGGAAGTGTCGGATCTCCCTGATCACGTGTGCTATCTGCCACGTACAACATGAAAACAAATTTGTAAGTGCAGTATTAAACCATCTAGCAATCTTACAAAATAGAGTTTCAAACCATCTTCATACTATTACACATACACACTCTGTAGATTCTACTCATTCTGACACACACTACTAACCTTCACAAGAAGGAATGGATTATAGGATAAACTTTCATGCAACAGAATTTGGAAGCAATAGTAATATAAAACTGATCAATATTCAAATGGTAAAAATTTCTATTGTTTTCATTTCATTATTCAATAAAATTTTAATTTACGCAACAATTTTTCTCAACTTTAATTAATTTTACTTAACTAATATTTGTAAATAATGTGATGACTTGATGCATGCCGTCTGACCTGAAACCATCATCGCCACTGTTACACATCGCCTGGACCCCTCCCACTGCAGCTAAAGGTGTGCAGTGCCTTGAACTAGTATTGGTCTGCCCTAAGTGGGCCTAGATACCACCCGCCTGATCACCAATTAGTGTTTCGTAACCTGGCCTAGCTTGGCCACCACCCGCCTGATCGCCAGTTAGTGTTTCGCAACCTGGCCTAGCTTGGCCACCATCCCTACCACCCACTCTCACGCGTAGCCAGCTCGCGCAGCTGATGCAGAGTGTGGGTAAGAAGGAGCAGTGTGTCACACTCATGCAACCCTGAGACTCAGGATGTCTGCCGTGTCACTATATATTGAACTGCGACCCTGGAAAACACCAGTTGTTCTTCTTCAGCCATCGCCTACACATTTCTCTCTTATAAGCATAGTGATACTCCACTGCTTGCAACTACCTGCCAACTATCCATTAGGGATGAACAGCCTTAGCATTTATGTTACCCTCGAAGGTGTTCAGAGGCTATCCTCGCTACACCGACCAGCTCACCGCTACTTGATCTGCGACTTCGACTCAAGTGCCTAAGTTTTGTACACAGCTAGATTAGGATACACAGTTGTTATTTGAATGTTGCTTTGCCACATTTCTGCCAGGGTCAGACAAAACACGGATTTTTAGTGAGGTTGGCAATAGAGGCTCTACCCTGCAGCCCTTTAATCCAGAGTTTCATTTGCTTACTAGAGAGGGGTTATCCCCATTTAACTTGTAGTTATCTGCAGTACCGATTAACCCAGTAATAATCTGCACGTCCACAAGGACTTCAACTGGGCATCCATTCTCAGACAAGAACAAAACAAGTCCTGCGTGGATGATTGAGCCTCACTGGAGGGATCTCCAACTCACAAATTGATGCCCAGTACTGTGGCTGTTCTGCCAGTCTTGGTTGGACCTGGGTCCTCCTGACACGACTGTCAAGTACAGTACCCGAAGGCCGGCACTACGCCTCACATGGGTTAATTCCACACTACTGTCACCACCCCCAACAATCCAGCACGTCACCATGATTCACTGCCTACTGTTGGAATTGGAGAGTTATGTGTGTAACTGGGATCCTGGCACAGACAGACAAAGGATACAATCTGAGCCTACCCATCTAACTCTACATTCCACCACGATTCACTGCTGGGTGCTGATCTTCTACGGAGGGGAACTGACAAGAAACCTGAGAGTCGACGCCTCAAGGACCTCCAGTCCAGACGGTGTATACAAAGCAGAAGGAGCTCACCCAGCTTGTGCAGCAGCAACACGTCGACAAACCCCCTCAATACCAACCTTAGGAACCATTTTTGACAATAGCTTGAATATACATGCTTTTAAATTAACTTTTTCATGGGGAATGTGCAGGCAGAGAGTCAGTGTTGTCCAAACTCACTCTGTGTGTGTGTGTGTGTGTGTGTGCACGTGCGTAGAGACAGAGAGAGTGAGACCATGTGCTGTGAGATGGGGTACTGACCATGCGCATCTTGGAGAAGTTGAGGAGGCCGTCGTCGGTGAAGTTGGGCGTGCCCTCCTCAATGAAGGACAGGTCGGTGAGGTACATGCCGAGGTAGGGGATACAGGGTGGGTCGCAGCGGTGCAGGGCGTCTCGTAGGCTGCGAAACCTTCCATCAGATGACACTATGGCCTGCAGCTTCTCTATCGTCTGCCTCGTCTGCAACAGCACGTGGTGCACCCAGGTCACTTCTGTTTCTGCGCTGCCAAAGGCACTCCTGGCCTACCATCAGAGTGTAGCATAGGGAGTGACAACTGTGCACCACATGGTGTTTGCCGCATGACACGCACACTGTTGTCTTCATGCCAGGACAGCACATCCTAGTTCACCTCGGCACGACAGGTAAGAGTGTAATAGCAGTGGCAACACTTGGTGACTGAACAGAATAGCAATGTAGACATGAAGGACTCACAAGCACAACCTTACAAGGTATTCATATATATAACAACCAAGATAAAATATTTTATTTAAATATTCTTCATATCAGCTTACCTGAAGAAGACACTTTATACTACCATCATGTACTTAATCTCGCCACATAATGGCTTTGGTTGCATTTCTCAAAAGCTAGTTCTTGGGTCTCAATTTTTTTAAGAACAATAACTAACCTTGGTTGCTGTACCATTGAGCTCCGGAGTCCATGCTTGACCCAACACAGCATGTGTGCTGGAAGTGTGACAGACGCTGTCACTGGCCAGTGAGTTTTCTCAAGGTACTCCTATTCCCTCACCACTGCATTTTACTGCTTCTCCCTCCACACCTTAGCCATTCTCACAGTCTCCTAGGGCTAACACAAGCACCTTGGGGCAGTTTGTTTTATGCGTGCCTAGTACATCTACCTGCTCACCGTACTGTCCACTGCCTACAAGACCGATCATCGTTCTCTGCGCAGTAGTAAACTCTCTCAGGATGCCCCTCCCAGTTTAAGGATAGACAGTCTGCACCAGTGTGCTAGCATAATTGCACCAGGCAGCTAGAGCTGTGCTGTTAGGGACTGCCCTCACCTTGCCATTCCTGCACAAACCCTACCCACCATGCTTCCTTGGCACAAAATGGGGTTATATGTCATTTATTCTGAATAAATCCATATGAACCATACCTCTGTCTTTTACCATTCTATTCACCTTGTTCCTACCCAGTAAGTAATCCACCATCCCCTCAGGCTCCTGCAAGACCAGAGACCTGAAGCCCTCCAGGCTTACACTAGCCACAAAGGAAACTGCTCTCTACCTTTGTCTGGGAATCTAATTACAAGCAATAACGCAGTTTCCCAAGGCACTATCGGGGCTGAGAGCAAACCCTAGCTGCGAGACATACTTGATGCAGAGTTGGTTACCACCTATAATGCCCCATCTCTGGGCTCTTCGGAGAGAGAACCGATTCTCGGGTGCCGGCCCCAGAGAGAAACTCTGGGTCTCTGGAAGACCTGCCCTTCCCTTACAAGCAGTTTAGGCTTCCTTGTCTTACCACTAGAGCTTGCCTAAGTCTGAGCTACTACCTTGCCACTTACCGCACTACATGGCAGGTAGGGCAAAGGCAGAGAAGACTGCAGCTGCTCAGTCTTTACGATATGTGTCTCAGGAAGCTAGCTATCGAAGGGTCTACACTCACTTGTGTGAGAAAACTGATCGACACGCCACAGCCACTTCTACCTCGAAGCAACTTACCGCCCAGGATACTTCACTGTACTGAGGCCAGTATCACCTTAGCCACCGACCACAGCTAAGAGCCACACACAGCCTACCAGGCCTACTCCAGCTACAGCCGTTGAATGCCAACTAGCATTCTCTGGGCACCTTCCATCAGCTCAGCCTTCTACTGCATTTGCCCCAACCCATGCTACTAATTGCCCCGCTACACCACCACAGGCTGAAAGACGAGTGATAGAATTACTGGGGAAGGGCTCTGGCTGTTAAATTACCAAGTGAATGGAGCAACTGCTTCCANGCGCTTGGCTCCCAAACCGACTCTGGTTGCACATCAGCCTTATGCAGCAGTTTGAAAGTATGTCTGATATAAACCATTATTACATTGAAAACCCTTCACAAATTACATTGAAATTGACAATATGAAATTTATATGAAACATTTATAGAATGTACAGATAAAATGCCACAATATTAAAAATAATAATAAATTTTCAGTTATGTTTTGTATGTAATTTTATACTGAGTTACATTTTTTTAAAATGTTATTTTCAAACACTGACGTTGACTCGCTTCTGAATAGGAATGGAACAGAGGCGAAAAGAGTGGCGGCGATTGACGCTGCTGTACACCAGGGGAGCACCAGAGGCTGAAGCTTATATATGTATATCACAGCGCTCATGAGGCATCGAGGTAGAGGGACGCCCTCCATTGGGGAGACAGCTGATCGTTAGACACTGGTGCCAGGAGAGGCTCCAGCACTCTAGATTCCGCTCTCTTGCCTGCTACACAGTCTAGGCCACTTTCATTCCATACGATGTTGCGCTAGCCTGAGTGTTCGCCTTGCCACATGCCCCACCACAGATAACTGCTGTACAAGTTCAACAATCTGTGGGACAGGGGGCAGACTATCAAAAAGTCTATTGTCATTAGCGAGACGAAGCTGCTTGCCTGCGATCCAGTAACGCCACAGCGTTTACCACATGGCAGCAACAAGGACCAGCAGCTCCAGTACAGCATCATACTACTGTCCAGGGTGCTTCATAGTACTGAGGCTAGTATCACACCAGTAGGTGGTAAACCTACACCACCTAAGTGCCGTTCAGAGCTTATCAGGCGTACACCAGCTGCCACAGACCAATTATACTCACATTCCCCAGGTGTCTGCCATCTGCTAAGCCAGTCAGTATCGCTACTGCTTTCGCCCCTACCCACACTTATACTCGTCCCACTTCTATTTATGCACCTCCACTATGTATACTTCTACGACTTCAACTCAGCCGGTGGGAAGCCACAACACCCTCACCAGGGGATGAAACTGGAGCGAGTCCCCACACTGCCAAGTGTCATCAGGGAGGAGCCCGACAGATCCAAGGAGGTGGGGGAGCCCCAAGAGCCCTTGCCTCCGACAGCCACCCCCGCGGACGCGGGGAGCGGCAGAACCTTGGTGCTGGACGGCCCAGAGACCTCGCCAACTGCCCTCGTTGCTGATGAGCTCAGCAGTACCAATGAGGTAGGAGATCCACAAGAATCCCTGTCCCCGACGGAGTACCAGGTGCACGTGGTGAACCAACTAACCCTAGGAGGTAAGGGAGCCACAAGAACCCTCAGTTCCGACGGATATCACAGTGCATGTGGTGCACAACTAACCAGAGTTGAGTGTGTCCCAAGAGCCCTTGCTTCCGTGGCTACCCCAGTGTACATGGTGAACAACTAACCAGACGAGGTGGAGGAGCCCTAAGAGCCCTTGCTTACGATGGTTATCCAGTTGCATGTGGTGCACAACCAAACTGAGAAGGTGGGGGAGCCACAAGAGCTAGGGTAGGACTGTGGGCTCTCTTAACTGGGTAGTTCCTACTTTGCAAAACACCACATGATTCGCTGGCTACCCATACTGTGGGAAGGTGCAAAGGCACTTGGCGCACACCTACAGTAGAACCCCTTAGGTACACTCCACGAGGAAGCAACTGGACCACCTGAGTAAGCTAATCCACTCCATCCACCGCATGGAATTTGCTGGTTCGAGCACCAGGCCTGACAAGGTGTGACTTTCTCGCATCTGGGTACTCTTAGCTAGAGAATTACTGTCACCTGCCCCTTGCTTGTTGCGACGAACCTTAGTACCTGACCTAATGACATTCACACGACAAGGAGGGACTAAGTGGGCCGATAAGAAGGCATCTAAGGCTCCTACAGCCAATCAATTGCCAGGTTACCCATCCCAGTCGGCCTTCAACCTTTCCTCCGCTCAGAATCAAGCACAAGCTGCCCACCGACTGTAGGAGCCTCACTCCTCAGTCCTCCCTAGTAACTTGTTTGAGCCACCCCAAAAGATCGCCGGCACATCGCATCCCGTCGCCATCCGCCTGCGGCTCAGACTGCCCATGAGACTGGGCCTCACCAGCACCAGCTACCAGACGCCAGCACCCGCCGCCCGGAGCCCAGCAACCCGTGGACCAGCCACCGCCAGCCACACACCAGTTGCCCTTGGACAGGGCCTGCAGAGTCATCCGCCGCCACCTGCCTGCGGTCAGCTACAGCGCCAGTCTACAGGTGGTAAACCAGCATCCACACCCATCCACGCCGTCTTAGAGACCTACATAGCCTGCCCCCGCCTAACCAGGCCGACTCTGTACTCCGGCTCCCTCGAAGCTAAGGTGCACCTTTCCACAATAACCAGTCCATAAGGCCACCCAGGGTTCTCAGCCTGAACCCACATAAAAGATTCCTATCCCTGTAAACTAGGTGATGTGCCAAGCTTTTAGGCCATCATGCGTCAACCTTATATATTTTATCTATAAATTATAATACTTTATTTCATTTATAATTAATATGAATAAACAGTGAGAAAATAGGTATGTTGGTAATGCCTAGTAAAAGGCTATTCATAATAAAGTGAGCACTTTCGAAAGCCCTGCTAAGTTTCTACTTTCCGCATATCTATCAAAATAAACGCTGCCAAATGTCTCTCAGCTAGTGTTTACTTTAACTGGTTTATCCACTGCATACTCATTAAATAAACAACGAAAAGTAATAAATATTGTAATAACCACTGTGAACACGTACATGTTAATACAGTGTAACTTGGATAATTCGAAGCTCAAGGGACCAAAACAAACTTCGAATTATCCACGAATTTGAATTATCCAAAATAACGATACAGGATGGATGGAGGTTAGTAGGGGTATGCTAGGGTGTTAAAATGACAGAAAAACACTCAGTTAAACGCTTTTGATGTTTATTTACGAACTTATTTGAACACAAATTTATAAAATCAGGACGAACAAAAATTAAAAATGAACAAAATTATACAGTACATATACTGTTTTAAATACATATGTAAAAACTTCTCTGAAACCTATAGGAAATAAAAAGTTTTTGGTTTCGAAACTGGCTGGCTGAGATCAATTAAATCACAGAATGATTTCGTTAATTATCTTTCATAAAAAAGCTTGAGATCTCTTGTTGCTTAACATTGTTCATTTTGACATCCACCGCAAATTTTCGTAAGTTTTGAAGAGATCGGAAAACGTCTTCTTCCACACCTTCTTGTGCCTCCACAAACATCGTCAGATCTTTGATCATTTGCATGGCCTGTGTTGTCGTGGGG
>NQII01000732.1:239876-268622 GCA_002778355.1 Clitarchus hookeri
AGTTGTTCCCGAACATTCAGAAATGGCACCAGCAAAGCTTGGTTTTTGTGCTGCATCATTTTTGATATTGTCCGAATTAACTAATCAACGGAGACGGAAACGCAGATTATGGCAATCATCGTTTCTGATGGCAAGAAATTGCACTAAACCGTTCTCCCCATAAAGTTCAATGAGCTGAAGGCATTTATCATTGTCCCACTACATTTCAAAAGCACTAGCAAATCACAACACAACCCATGGACTTTTAGATCTGCTTCTAGTTCAAAGGGTATTTGTCTACTCTTATGACTTCCGAGGATAAAAAACTTCGAATTATCCAAAAAAAACTTCGAATTATCCACGAAAATTTTAAATTGCCAGCATAGGAAATTCAAGGGACCAAGAAAAAACTTCGAATTAACCACGAATTCCGAATTATCCAAGTTCGAATTATCCAAGTTCCACTGTATCAGTAAATATTGGTTTGTGGATATTGACTGAGGTTCACAATTATTTTTCTGTTTACATATAAATTAATGCCTTTAACTGTGGTCAATACTTCCGAGGTCAAAAGAAAATATGTTTGGTTTAGGTTGTCAACAGAATAGCAGAAGAGTTTGACGCATGTCGCATACTAGAATAGGCATAGTGCCGTTACCACACCCTGCCATCTTATTAGTACATATCCAGGGCAGACAGGTGACCACGAAACTTTCAACAAGGGATTCACCCCCGGGGATGAACCCGGGTGCGAGAAATGGGAATGCCCCGAGGCGAATGGCTCGAGGAAGAACCTTCAGCCACGCACGAGAAATAGGCAGATATGGCGCCACAACGACGGAAGCTGGGGGTGCCCCCGACCAGGATTTGTGCAGTCTCCAGCTCGGAAATTAGTACTGTAGGAATCCTCACAACACCCCCTCACCCTTCCTCCACCCTGGTTGGAGCACACAATCCACTGACAAGAGACAAAATCGGGCGCAAAAACCCCTGAGTTACACAGGTGAACTCCCCAATTCTCTCGCGAGAAATCGCTGACAAAGGTAGCTTCAATATAGCGACGAACGAGTTAAATCACGAGCCCAGCCGAGACGGAAGAGCAGTTGTTCAGTAGCATCGCCGGGAGGCGGAGCAGTGAGACCCTCCACACCGAAAGTGATGTAGGAGTCAGTCGAGTCAGTCAGTCAACCGAGGCCGGGGTTGAGACCCCGGCAGAACCAGTCAATGTGAGTTAGTTATTCATCAGCCGAGACGGAGATCAGTTGTTCATCAGCCAAGCCGGGAGTTGTTCGGCAACCGAGACGCGAGGAGGAGAAGTCGGAAGTGCAAGCCGGATCATGACGGACGTCGACGCAGGAGAGACGCGCTAAGGTCTCCGACAGGAACAGCCGCCGAGATAGTAGAGACACCACAAGTCTCGGGAAACCAACCCCGGACTTCCGAGAAGGGACGCCGAGCTGACCCAGCTACACCAACCAACGAAGACAACTCACCAAAAGCCGCAGTCACAGTTAAGTAAAAAGTCTCCATTCAAGCAACCTTCCCCCTCGACGCATAGCATTCTGCCAACCTGCCCTTCAGACCTACTTCTAGTAAGGGGGCTCAGTCTCGCTAGTGTATGTAAATACCTATGTGACTTTCAATCCAATAAAATACTCGNACTAACTGAAAATAAGAGTATTTGTTCACCCTTTACACAACAGCTACAGGTGCCCTTAGTCTGCGCCAAAGTACAGTAACTCAGTACCCTACTAGCCACCATTCTGTATAAGTCAGGTGACAGTAGCGTCAAGTTAAATATTTTTTTTACCATTATAAAAACACCAAGATGTTTTGAACATTCACCTTCAAAAAAGTTGAAAAGCTCGGCTGTAATGTGTGTGTGTCATACTCATAGGAAAAGCATGCGTTTAGATAATACTGGGTATTTACTCCTTCATAAGAAGACAATTTGCCGTAAACAATCGTTAAATAACCGAAGAAATATGTTTATGAACATTTATGAGTAGAATTACAATGCATAAATACCTCAAAAAGCAATATTTAATAGAAAACCACGCACAAGCAAATGGCGGACAGTGCTACAAAAACAATTGTCATGTCATGAAACTACATAGCTGAACAGAATTGATCCAAATTTTACACATACTTCCACAGTAATATTCCCACTCCATGTAAGTTTAGTGAAAATTCATCCAGCCACACAGTTTTAAAGCACATAACACTAACATTTGCTAAGGTCTACTGTTTGCTTGAAAAAAAAAAAAATTACTTTTCGCTTATAAAATATAAATGCCTACACTAATATGAACATACCTAACTATAACTTCACCAGACTACTATAAACACAATACTTAGCTGACGAAAATGTATTTCATGAAACTGTATCAACACATTTAATGCAAACTCTAATTTTGTTCCAAATTACATACCTTGGAAATTTAATCATGGAAACCAGTATTTACTGTTTGATATATCGGCACATACAAATTAAACTGTTCTGACAAAACTCTTATAATACTGATTTAATGCATTCCTAACACTCAAGGAATGCTTCACATAGAGTATTAAACATTTTCAATGGCGCTATTGTTTCAAAACGAGTGACACACGTGCCGAGGTATTAACTCATAAACTGGGAATCATGTAAATACTAAATAACACACGCACATTAATTTCAGCTTTCAGAATTTCAACACAGATTGCAAATATAACGAAATGCATTTCCGAAGTTTCTTCAAGTTTAGTCGAGCTTCAAAATTGATAGACTTAAATTGCATGAACTTTCACACTTTCCAGGTCGCCATATTATATGAATTTCCAACAATTTCTGGGACAAGAAACTACGAGAAGGTACAGCATAAAGCAATAACAAATAATGCGACTTCACTCAGAATATGTATAAAAATGTTTTATTTGTAACAATAATGAATACTTTATTTCAGGAGTGACAAACTGACACTTAAAATTACTTTTGGTAGCAAAATTATTTTTTTTGTTGATACACGAGCGCAGGCCAGAAAAAAAACAAAACAAGCGATGAACCAGCTAACTTGAACATTGCGTCAGCCAGGTGATGATGTCAAAGAGTTAAAGACATAAATGTGTACAATCATGCCAAATTTTCTTCTTATTTGCATACAACAAAAAGAAACTGAATTGCAGGCTAAAAAATTTTTTAACTTCATAACTAGTAAGAGGTTAAAATATGGAACTACTTCTCAAAGTTTGCTGCCAACTTAACTATGACTATAGCGGTCAATGTTTACGTTAAAATATGTGCAGTTTCGGGCAGCAATTATTTCATAGGTTGATTTTAAGAGTGCTCACTTTATCGTGAACCACGTAAAATAATTTGCTAATCATCAAAGATTAAAGGGTTTCAAATATTTTTCCAGTTTGTTTATTATTTCCTGTTGTTCACAACAAACCCTGACTAATCACAAACCACCACAAATAAATTACTAGAAACTGGTACAGCATTAGCATTGCCTGGAGAGTGGGAGATAGAGGGGGGAGGGAGAGATAGAGTGGGAGAGAGTGGGAGAGAGAGAGAGAGAGAGGGAGGGAGAGAGAGAGAGAGAGAGAGAGAGAGAGGGAGAGTTTAGAGTTCAGATCTTTCATGAAACCTGAAATTCAACCATTTTTAATGTTTTTGGTTGTACAGTGGAACCGCGTTATAACGATAGTCGACAATGGCAAAATAAATTATCGCCATAGTGAGTTATTGTTATGACAAAATTTATGGTGCCCGTAACTTTTTTTATTGTATTTGCCCTTGTATCTCCTGTGTTTAAAGAATGCTGTAAACTATGCGTATGCAATGACAAGTTAGTACAAAAAAATCTACGTCTGACAGCTGCATTATGTAACGACCAGCAGACGCGCGCGACGTCGCTTACCAATCAGCGCGTTACTTCACTCCTTGTCTCTCTCTTTCACCTACCTCTTCTTCTGCTGCCTCCTCTTTGAAACCTGTTACACCTCAAAGCAGAGCTTCCACATGTTTACGCTTCCCTTACACTCCCTTTCACATTCATGTTGTCGATCGATAAATTGCTCCAAACCTTCATTGTTTCCGTGTAAGGCAGAGGATAGCCCAACATAGTGAGAAGGGAAGAGGCAACACAACATTGAAAAAGGAAGCCGGCCACCCACCGCAGTTGTTGGCGTTGTTCTTTTAACGACCGTAGGGTACCGTTATCTTACAGCCGCCACTCTTCCCCTCCCCCCTTCTACAATTTTTCCAGCATACCCATCTTTTCACGCCATCGACTAGCTCTACTCCCATTCATACCTCTCTCCTCTTCTATCATACCCTCTTCCTTTTCACTCAAAATACCCACCTGCTCCTCTTCTCTAGCTCCGGCCAACGCCAGTGTTGCCATGTGACAGACTAACAAAGGCTGGCTCGCGCATGGCAAGTGGGTGAATGTCACTTACGATACGTGTTTAAACATTTAAAAAATACAAGTTTACAAATGTTTGTATCGCTATAGCGAAAGGCGGCTTCATTAACAGATTTGCGTTATAAACAAAATTAAGTATCTTTCAAATGATAGGGAAAATGACGGTGCATTTAAAAACTATCGCAATAGCGGACATGATGATATAGGCCATACTCATTAAAACGCGGTTCCACTGTAGTTTCAAATGCATTACAGACCATGGAACATGAGCTTGCAAGTGTATTTTGTATAACATACTACTTCTTTAGATCATAAGACAAATAAAAAATATTATCTCTCATGCGGTCACACCTACAGTTAACCTAGCTGATAATCTAGTGCATGTTTCACATAATGGAATTTTATAGTCATTACTTTTCTCTTTAATTCTGAAATTGGTGAAATTATTTTACATACAACATGATCAAATGTATTTTGTAATATGGTGAATCTACTGTATGTACAGTTTGCGGGAAGAAGCTTTAAAAATGTAGATAGTAATTGATGTTTTGTTACAAAGGAAAGGATACACTAGGCAGAAGTTCTGTTAGGAGATGTTTGACTGTACAGGTCCTAGTAGCATGGAGCCAACACTGAGAAGTGACTCATCACAGTGAAACAACAGTAGAGCAGAACTGAGGAGAGAGAGGTGCCACACTCACAGTCTTGGAGACCTTCTCCCAGGTCTTCTTGAGGCGAAATACAGAGCTGTTGGTGAAGGCAGCGCACACCTGCAGCACGCCGTTGAAGTTGTGCAGGCAGCGCGAGATGTCAGCGACTGCTGCCCACTTCTCTATGGCCGCAATGCGCGACATAACGCTACCCCGTCGCACTATCTCGGACACCACCAACTGCGACATCTGGAACCAGCACCGTCCCGACAAAACTCTATCTACATAATGTTCCTCATGTACCATCTGCTCAATCAAAGTTTTTCTGTTTTACGAGTTTCTGAGTATTTTCAATTTTTTGAAATCAAACATACAATATGTCTATTTATGAAATAAATGTTTTATTCTCAAATTTGTTTTTTGCTGGAAAATAAATAAATAATTCGAAGTTAGATGATTAGTACATATAAATTTAAAATGAATAGCACTGATGTGAAGTGGGCCAGTAGCGTCTGCCTCTCCCGCTGTAGGCTGTGAAGTTACCCAAGTGAAGATACAATATTTGGATTGATGAATACTGTAACAGTTAAATTTGTTAGTTAGATTCCAACAAGTCTGATTAGCAAGTGCCCTACCCTGGGATAGCAATTGCATTTAACCATATCTCTTTAAAGACGCAAACATGTTCAATAAGATTATGTCTGTCAGCTTCCTGCCATGCTTCATGACAAACCCAGTGATGAAAAATGGCAGCTAGGTAACGAAAATCCAAAGCAGGGTGTCCACACAAATTTGTAATAAAATTTCCCTGACTTTACCTGAACAAATTTTCAAATTTTCCAAAATAGATACAGTGGAGTTTCCATTATCCGTCAGTCTCGGGACCGTCGTCATGACGGTTGAGAGAATAGACGGATAATAGAAATGCCTCCCTCCCCCATTCCTTCTCAAAGACACGACAGGTACTAGCAATAATAATATATAAGATATTTAGCACTATATTTTAAACAGGTAGCAATCAACAGAAGTATGTACAGCACAGTATGTATTTGATATTAAATATTGTAGACTTCTGTTCATTATGTTGATAAAATAACAAAATTGAATACAGTACTATTATGCATGTGCTCAGTAGTATAATTCTACCTAAAAAAGTCTGTCATTTTCCTTTGTTGTAATACTCCATGGGCTTTTGTTGCTGCAGTGTTGCGTATCTTACGTAGGAGTAATATCTGTGTAGCGTCTGCCTTTTCTTGTTGCTCGTACCATTCAATGCACTTGGAAAACATGTTTTCAGCATCACTGTGGCTAATTATTTTGGGACAATCCTTGAGTGTATCATCCTCTTCTTCTTTATTAAACATTCTACCTCCTGTGTTGCACTTAATACAAGTTCCTCATCAACTTTCGATTTTATCTGCATCTTAGGGTGGTGAGGAAGACGGAAAGAATCTATGAATTACATATGTAGATTGTACATAAACAACAAACGTGAGTCATACGCATTCTGCAATGCACAGAATGTATTTTTACTAGGTATTCATTGACAAAAGTATGTATTACAGTAGAGTATATGTATTGTTCAACTCAATAATGTGCTTAACTTGATTTAATATAAAGCGAGAAGAAAGTTATTTAATTTTTAGTTTGTTAAGTTTGTTTTTTGTATCCAATTTTAATATTTTATTTGTTGTTTCAGTTTACTGACGGTTAACAGGAACTCACGGTTTAAAGGGTGATGGTTAACCGAGACTCCACTGTACATACAACATAAATATTTTTCATTTTATCAAACTACGATCTGCTGTAAAATACAAAACAAATGAAAGAAATTCAGCCTCCATCATTCCCACAACTGGCCCTGTTCTCTCCACTTTCCTTATTTCTTATTAATTTTTTTAATTTTACAAACTGTGTTATGTGTGTGTGTGTGTGTGTGCGTGTGTCTATATATATATATGAACAAAAATTTGTAACAATACAACATGTGTAAATTCTGTACAACATATGGTAAAGAAGATTTATAAAGACATTAACTACGTCAATTTTCAATAATTCAAAACACAAATGTAAGGAACTCAACTTATATGAGACTTCCTCTAACTCCTTTTCAAATTTTTCTATTGTCTTCTGGCATTCAATTTGAAATATTTTTTTCTCACTTCACTTTAACGATTTTGTTGTTTTCTTCTAGCTCAGAGTTGTTACTAAATTTTTATTTTATCTAGCTTTCTATTTTCTTCTTCTGTAGTCATCTCTATTTTCTTTTCTAAATAAGCTTGAAACCATCTTGCAGCTCTCACAGAAGTACACATACTTTTTGTAATAATCACCTCTTCTACTCTACCTGTACTCTTCAGTATCATATGTGATATGTCCAGCCACTAGAGATTCTTGTAATAAATTTTCAAAAATTAGAGACTTGTTTACCGAGATACCATTTTCAACAGACATATTTCCATTTGACAAAATTAAACACTGCTTCATAACAAGCCATAAATCCTTTAATATCTCGTAATTGCCAATAAGTGAGTAAAAATATTCATCAAGTCCAAGAGTGTCCTAGTCATCAGATATAAAATCAGTAAATTGTCTCTTCCATTTCTCAGAATGAGCTTTCACAGTTTTTTTGGCATCTCAGCCAGGGTTTCGCAATCTCTTTTGGTGCTGTGTAATTCTAAAACAATGTCAACTTTCTTCAAACCTGACTGGAAGAGAATAATTTAAGGATAAAAGTAAGTTAACCCTTGCACAAGATGTGATTTAAAAGGCCTTTTCACTTTCAGCTTTTATACCATGCTGATATTTTTTCAAAACTCATGTTTTGCAACAATTTGTTCTAGTCAGAACATTTGATTTCTTGAAGCATCTTTCTGGCAACAGATCCAATATCAGCTTTCTCTGTTGAGATGAGGTATTTACTATCTGAAAGATCTAAAGTCATAAATTTGTATATAGTATTAGCTGAAACAATCTTTACTTGCTTCATAAATCCATTCAACAGATCCCTTAAAACTTCTTCAAGTGCTGTGAACCAGAAAGGACTAATGGCTTTTGACTGTGAAACCACTTTAGGAAGGATTCACAATCTCATAACATACTTTTGAAAGCAGCTTCTATTGCAAACTACCACCTGTAAGTCCAAAATTGAAACAATAAAATTTTTGTTACACCACAATATTAGCAGATGTTTTGCAGCTTGCTTATAATTATCATATTTGACGCGTGACGTCGGGTAGCTTACGGCAATGTCACCGTCATGCAAGCTTTTGACGTATCTGTCACAGACACGGGTGATTCAATTGGCTGACCGGACCCCGGCTGGTATAAAATACAGGGCGCGTGGCTTGATGGCACATTACAGAGTCAAACGTGGGTTTAGAGGTCCTGCGTACTGAGTGGCACACAGCCACAGGTTTACCTGTGCTGGAGGTGGCCTGGGGTGGCTGCTGACACAGCTGCTGTTGCTGCTGGAGTTGACTGGAACAAGTGCCCTGACCTGGGGTGACGGTGGTACTGTGGCTGGTGTTGCTGCGGTGAGCCCGGGGAGGGCTGCTGGTCCGGCAACACTGGAACCAGGGATTTGCGATCCCTAGTGGAATGGGCCATTCCTGATGGAAGTCGGTGACGATTGTGTGTGGTCGGCCGGCGGTCTTGATCAAGGACTGAAATAAGGAGTGGGAGGTGATGCCTCTCCAGCTGGCGGGCGGCTTGAGCTCGTTCCTGAGGGGTTATGCTGCAAAGTGCAGTTGGAGCTGGGTTACAGCTTCCCTTGGCTTTGGAGGTCGCAGCTGCATTCCTATCCTGCCACTTTACACTTTGTACCACTCCTTTGGGTGTACGCCATACAGGTAGGTACAAATATCGGCCTCGCAAGAGGAGAGCAGGCGATGATGTTCCCTAGCTAGGTGTTAAACCTAGCCCAGGTCGAGGCAACCAGAGTGTACTAGATTACTCCAACCGGCGACAATTCAGCATGGTGGTTGAAGTGATGGGTGTATCCTTGAAGTTCGACAACGACGTTGGCTGTATGTCCGAAAGTGGGCGGTCCTCCAGAACCAGTCTATCACTCCTTCCTGCATTAGTTCAGCACGATGGATGGTGTGAATCGGCTGGATTAGCACTCAGAGGTTTGAGAGAAAACGTGTTTATTCCGTGAGGAATAGTCACAATTTCCCTTACTACCTCCTAAGTAATCAGGAACTGAACAGAAGTTAATTACGTAAACCAGGTGAAGGGGACCTGGGTCTAACCTGTACAAGAGCAGACAAGGCTAGGTAGCTATAATAACGGTACCTAACTATCTCAACGCTGTTGTCCAGAATGGACTTCGAGGGCCACTACCATAAGGGCTCGGTCAGCCGTTAAGAAGGTCAGCCAGAGTTGAATCACCAGTGCCTCTGACTGACACGTCAAAACCTTGCCCGACCAAGGCGTCGCTGTCAGCCACCCGATATCACGCATCAGTTTATAACAACATCCAGTAGACTTAGCTGTGCAAAAAGTGAGCATTATTTAAACCAAACAAATAGATGCTAGACAACAAACATTTAAGAGACATGCATGTTATGAAATTTACCACTAAATCATACAAAAGAGGGACGTAAAAAATTGCAAAACAATAAGAGTTTTGCATTTGTGACACATCCATTACTGCAGGTTATCGTATTGCACTATACAGATAGAAAAAGAGAGGACACCAATTCTACTCACCAACCTCTGTTTGCTCGACCACGTTATAACTGCCACTAACAGAGAACTAGAGAACGAGAGACATGCTCAAGCTAGTCCATTCATCAATTCACCAAGGACCAAAACTTCAGGATTCGGAGCCGCCTCCATTCCGATCTTTATACAAGAGTAGTAAAATGGAATTGCATTATATTTGTTGGGGAACTTTTCAAATTACCACTTCTTTCTTTTTCACTCAATATCTCCCAGTTCCTCCTCTCATGCCTTATTCTCAACAAGGACAGGAGGAAGAGAAACATGTCCAGGGACAGCAGCAGTTGGAGAAGGGTGACATAGTATTGTTCATCTGAGATCAACTGAAAGCCACGGTACAGCAAGAGCAACAACAGCCAGTGGCTAGATTTGTGTCCTCCGCAGGGCCTGTTGTCCTCACCCACCACAACTACTGAGAACTGTAACATGTGGGATGAGGCAGTACCAACCCGACAAGACTTCGGCCGAGCCAGCACACAGTCCTTCTTGTCCTTAGAAGGACTTGACTCCTGAATTGCTGATGAACATGCCTAGCAGAAAGCTAGGGTACATCTCGAGAGACAATAGAGTTGAATACTAGTTGAACCAGTGCCTACCCAGAGCCCTATACGAACCTCCAACAAAGGTACCTGTCAAGCATAACCTCTGGATTGGTTTGAGGTCCCCGAGGCCACACCAAACTTTATTCCCCTGCTGACCAACCCCACCCTCTACACTAAATACAGTAACTGATAACAGAACTTTTCGAATGGTGCTCTGCAGTCTGCGCCAGGAAAGGCAAAAGATGATGCCTATATAGACATAAATAAGAGCCAATTTACTCAAATAAGTGTCAACAGTACTTCATAAATATTTCCTTGAAGCAAATCTAAAACACAAGAGTCATAAGTGGACAGCACAGTAAAGAAGTGAAAACTGTAATAAACACCTTGAAGAACAGAACAAAAAAGATAGTTATGGAGAAATAATTACAAGTTTTCCTGTAGAACTCTCAAATTTTACAATGCTGCTTTTATACAATTCAATTTCTAATCAACAAATAATTTAAAACACACTCAAATATTTTTTAAATTATGATGTTTTTGGTAAAATACATAGAGAATAAATATCTTTTTCAAACTAAAATGAAAGTGAAGATTTTTTTACACTGGCTTTGGCATACTGAACACAAGTATGACTAGAAAATGTTATATTATAACACTCGTGTCCAATGGCGTAATGAGAAGTGAGAGAAAGTACCTCGTTGAAGCGACGTGTCATGAGGATAATGTGAGGGGCCTTGGAGGCCTTGTCAGTCTTCATCCATGCCTGGCCCAGGAACTCCCTGTGACCAATCACACATTACATTTTGATCACTGCATACATTACACTTGCTGTCACATACCCTCTCCTGTTTAATATTTGAAAGGGAAATTGTGAAATAATGCTTATTAATGCAGTTTAAGGCTGTTCATGGTAAAGTAAGCACTTTTGAAGTAAACCACTGAAAGAAAATCACTGTACACATCTCAGATACCACTCCCATAGGCCGCCAGCGCTAGCCAATACCTATTGACCCTGCCCACCTTCCACCCCTCAGGTGGCCGAATGTTTCCGTGTGCGACGTGACTACCGTCATGTGTTTGTCCTGCCACTGCACTCTTGTCATTTGCCTTCTCACACTGCTTGTGTTATTACGAATCAGATTTCTCTTGGTTTTTCATTACTGTTTAACAACTTATTATTATTATGATTAGGTATATTTTTGGAATCTGAATTGGTAATGTTTTTGGCTTGGTTTTGTAAACAATTGTTGACTACCCATGCCTCTTATACTGACTTCATAAAAAACTTGTGGAAAGAGAGTGAGCTTGTCGCACTATACTTAGAGACTCTTTATAGTAAAGTGAACACCTTTGAAAGTTCTTTGTAGTTTCTTTATTCTGTTTGCATATCCTCCCACCTCATGTCAATATAAAAAATTTCTTTTGATAGCATATCATGCATTCAATACTACAAAAAAATGAGGAAATTTTTTTTAGCATGTCAAAGTGTTTTGAAACGAAATGTGTATTATATTTTGGTAGAGTAGTGCAAAAATCACATTTGTCCAATATTATTAGATTGATAACAATATCCGTAGACACATCTAAATGTTCACTGCAGTAGTGTATGCATTTGTGTAGGTACAAATAATTAATGCTGAACTTCCAATCAATCTGTGGGTGTGGTTGTACACGTCTGGAGAGCAGTATCTGCAATACGCAAAGTCAGCTGGGAGGGGGGAGACCTGGGGGGAGGGGAGGCAAGCAGTTCATGTGTGTGGTGTGTGGATGCCTGACAGGTTACTTATGGCAGCAGCCTCCCTCCCCTCCTCCATATTGTCCAACATGTGTGAAGCAACCACCAATGTGAGTTACCGGTGCTCGGTGCTTACATATAATTTGATGACCAAGAGGTTTCATATACGTATGCACTTCCAGGATACAGTTTATTCATAAGACACCTGTCTATTGAAATAAATAAATATTTTCATAACAAATACTTTCATTTTCCTGCAAGAGGCCACTGAAAATGTACTTTGCACTTGGTTGCCGCACAATATTTAAACATTTATGAAGACAAGGGTAGGTGAAGTACACACGTTTGGGGTATCTTTTTATTTGGAAGATGTATGAGCATTGAATTAAATTAATATTTAATGCAAACATCATGTCGATTTTACACCATAGATGATGAATGAAACACGGATTTAGAATGCTTGGAAAACCTTGCGCCCAATCAATGATTTTTAACATTTTGGGAGACAAGGGGAGGATAATTATAGGTCCCTCGGGTATCATTTTTTCTCAAAATAGCTGCCTATTAAAACAAAATGTAATTTAATTAAAAAAATTGCCATTTTCATGCTAGAGGCTATTAAATACTGACTTAATGCCAAAAATTGCAAATGTTGACATATAGGAGTTGTGTACGGGTCTAGAATTTCCTAAAATATCAATAGCAACCATTCTGCCATATCAACCTTATTTATGGAAACTGTAAGAGTTATATGAATAAAGTACGACTGTAGACAAAACACAAATTGCCACTGCATTACAATAAGAACCACATTAGTTTATTGTCTCATCAAAGACATTATAGTATAAAACATACAATACCATGCATGCTTTTGAGTGTACACACGGTATAAGACAGCTGTTAGTTTTTCAATGAGACTTGGTAACTACAGGCACAAAATTTGTGTACCAAAATCAATTACACATTCTCTCTTCTGCAAGAGAGGTAAATGTGTTGTTTACTGTGTTATGTTTCATGAACTGGTGTTTGTGCACAAGAACAGCGGCATACATGTTATCTACAGAAAAGTTGTTTTCAATTTTCTTGACTCCCCGACCACTGGGAGAGCAAGCCAACATACGCTCTACTAGTCATTAAATTTTTAAAAAATTTTGCTTTTTGCAGAGTGCAGAGTCCATTTTAAGGTATTTCTTACAGAAAAAATAAAATCGGATTTTCTGAATAAATATTTTTCAGTGTTATTTGTTAAATGTAAGTGGCGTAATTTTTATCTAAAGGAAACTTCACCAATAAGTGAGCAGTATATATTTGCAAACCATGCGTTAGTTTATGTATGCAGGGTGTAATGTGTGCATTTTGAACTATGAGATAGTACCATGTTATTCTTCCTTGTTAAATAATATTTCTTTGTACAGTAATTACACATTAATTTTCTTCACTGAGATGACCTGTTGTGCTATAATTCTATGGAGCTCATGCTGTAACAGTTTAAAAATAAGACTTTCAATAAGCACAGACTAATTTATTGCAGATGAAAATAATTTAGTTTTTACTATAATATTTAGCAGAGTTGTTCCGATACCACATTTTATGATACAGATACCAATACCCTGATAACACGATACCACTGTCCCTCCTTCCCATATTTCTATTTTCATTTCAGCATTATTGTGCACAATTAAATTAATATTACGAAGAAAAATAAGAACTACCAGTACATTTTACGATTTATCTTCCTTATAAATGAAATGCATACTGTTACAACTGAAGTAACAAATATTACCTACAAACATAAGTAAAGTATAACGTGTGATTATGACCTAACCTAGACATCTTTTGCCATTTATGTCACATAACTTAAACAATGTAATACCGTATTTGTCAGCATACAAGTCATGGTTTTGAAAAGACTAAACTTTGAAAGAACGACAGAAAGAAAAAAAAAATTGGGTCTTGTAAAATGATTTCCAGTCAAAAATATTATTTTTCCTTAACCAGGAAGATAAAAGGTTTAGTTGAAATAGTTATTTCTTTAAAAAAAAGTGTGAGGAAGTGTTTTAATATGGACACACAAACTTTAGCGGATACATGTAATACCAGGGCTCGTGTCGTGGCAGGCGAAACCTGAACCATTTGCCGCTCTCGCACAGGCTGTTCAATAGACTCTCAACCAAACATCTGCTTGTATTCTTATTGTCCCTACATTTACAGTACATACTGGACAGGAGATGGCGACCGAAACTGACTGTACCCATGTGGCCGACTGTTTACAAGTGTGCGCAAAATTAATACATATTTCCTTAGCGCTTAGCTGCAAATACAGCAGCAAACTAACAAACTGTTGTAATTGTGCAGTTGTTACACTTGTCCACGTGATTTTCACCTTTCCTGGTCAATTTTCATAATAAAACCATGCTATGATGGATGGCCGAGGTTAATTTTTTCGTGAGCAGTAAAGCACTAAAGATGGAAATAAATACATTCGTTAGTTGGCAAACTGATGGCTTATTACATGCATATGTTTTCCTACAGAAAAAGGCACAGGTAATGTACATCGGTGTTTTTATCAAACAGCTTTTTTTAAATTAATAGGTAAATATTAGTTATGACGAACAATGTCCTGCCGCCTGTAGCAGTTTTCAATATGGCAGACTGCATATATTTTTCAACTTATACAAGCTGCTGTTTCGTAACACAGCATAAGCATTTGTAGGCATTTTTATGTGAAATTGTGGAAATATGTTATGATCCTTGACTCTAATAAATACAATCCCTTTAATATTGGTAATATAAAAGTCAACAACTTACAACTTAACTTTCATGCAATTTTTTGGTTACCAAAAATTCTTGTACCTTTATGAAGATGAGTAGGAAATTTAAAGGTCCTAAAATGTGTAAAAACTATCATCTTGTACGTAGGCAAAGATGGTAATAATTTATAAATTCAATAATAACGTATCAGCTCGATACCATACCAATACTGATACATTAAATAAGGTTTAAGTATCGGCCAATACCGATACCATGTATCGGTATTGGGAAAACTGTAATATTTCATAATGAACATATTTTCTTGTTTTTTTAAAATGTAATTACCATAATATACAGTGTAAGAATACATATTCATAAACAACCCCTGCACCCTAAGTGTATTTTTTATTGCAAATTAAGCGCATTCGCGGGCCACTAGAGTTGGTGTGTAACAAAGTTGCCACAGTTTCTATTCACACTCCTCACATTTCAAACACATTTCCACAGTTTGGCGTTGTTACGTTTGCTAACATCTTATGCAGAAAAGTGATGTACTTGTATTGCCATGGAGACAGATGTAAACTGAGCAAACATGAAGAACTGTCATTATTGCGAGAGGGACTACCAAATACCATTCAGCTATTTGTGTAAACTGAACTACATTATAACACAAACCATGATTTTACCCAGAAAATATTAATAAATTTAAGCTTATTGAACTGTTTTATTTAATAATATTAGTCTAATCACTGACAACTACTAGCCAAACAAATGTAAGACTAGTAATACATAAAAGTTCCACTTCACCCTATGTGTTCTGAATGGCGGCGCGGGAATATTATCAGCTTTCCAACACGCGGCTCATCATATACTTGTGTTAGGTCAAGAGTGCAGTAATGGTCTCTACTTCAAGTCTGTTATTGACCAGGAGAGGCATCAAGTAATTCAGGTCCTACCCTCTCCGCAAAAAAAAAATTCAATTAAAAATATTTTATTTTTTCAATTTTTAAATTTGCTTGGATGAACAATATTTCAGAGTTTGAGTCCAAGAGTTTAAACTTCATCTTTCTCCATGGTTCCTTGTAGTGTCAACAAAGTAATGATTACACTTTACACTTTCTTTTATTTCTATGCAATTTTCGAAGGAATAATAAAGAAGGAAAGCCACTTACTCACTACTAATCGCGATGAAGATTTGGTGGTCAACATAAGTCATCTGCTCAGCAATTTCCAATGCAGACAACGTTTCTATGTTCTCCTTGCTGGGCGTCTGAAACATGCACAGTCCTTCCTCTGATAAAAATACAGCAGAAAAAAATCTTTAAGAATGAATATTGAACACAGATACGAACAACCAATATTCAAAGAAAGAAAGACTAGACTGTAACTTCAATGAAAGATTAAACCGTTATAAATAAATCCACATGCTCCTTACTCTCTTAAGTAACTTATGCTTCTTCAAACTACAGACGGTTCACCACTGGAAGAGACTTTCTTGAAGCCCTGCTAAAGATTTACTTTCAAGCCCATTTCATATCCTTCCACCAAAGGTAAACAAACATTGCCATGTGACTGCCATGTGGCAGTTACATGACAATGTTTACATTCCACTGTGTGTAGATGTGTTCGTACATGCACGTACCCATTATAAAAGTCATGTAATGTATATATTATTACTGGATATTCCACAAGCGTAAAGTTTTTAATCTTAAGAATTTCACACAAAAGAATATGCGATGCCAGCGAAAAAACATTTCATTTTATAAACCCAAAATGCGAGTATTTTGATGAATCGATAGTTGTTGTCTATTTACAATCGATTGCAAGTGACTTTCGATAAATTCCCGTACATCGAAGGCAAGATCATCAGTATTGATCGTAATTGCTACAGACGTTAAAATGGCGTGGTGGTTGAATTGGATGTTTCGCGCAATTGTAAAACGTTATTTAAAAATGGTTGTGACGGTTTTCGACAGGACGGCAGAGTTAGCGATTGAAGGATTCTACGTCTCTGACAATGTGAAAACAATTCTTATGTGCAAATAATGCAACGTTAGAATAAAGTGGCAAAGGAAAGACACATGCACGAAACACATAAAAACAAAAGAAATTAGAACTGAAAGTGAGCACAAATTAAAATCATACGTTATTAAAAACCAAATAATAAAGATGCGGATATTAGTAAAACAAGACAAATAAATGAATTATTATAGGTTAAACGAGATAATCGCACAAATTCTCTGGCACGTGTGTCAACAACACAAGGACTACGAAGGTTAGTAAACAAATGGCCGCGTTACTTTAACCTTGAGCGTAATCTTGTGACTATGCAAGAAACGATGAAATCTAAATATGTTAGCATCACGTCACTAATAATTGGCATAATAAGATACAATTCCTTTTCGACACCCATTTGTAACGATAAATTAACAATTANGTTGATTTTCAAAAGTTTCTTCCAGTCGTGAACCGACTGTAGGAATGTGTCAGTTCCGGTTCTCAGTTCTTGGTTCCACTGGAGCCGTGAGAACCAGAACCCAGAACCGGAGTTATATTTTTGATTCCTTCACTTTATTTTTAACAGCAACCGACATTGTTCACACCAAATTTGTACTATCTATAATATTCATTTATACATAAAATTTATTCACCAGATAAATATAGCACACGTCACGCAAACACAATTTTGCTATTTTAAACAAACAAGTCCATTAGCCATGAACTAAAAGAAAGTGCCACAGATGTCAGAATCCTGTTGTATGCACTATGTACAAATGTTTGACACTACTGTCACTACGCAAGATCACTACTCGATCAGAGGAACATGGTATCCATGGAAACTGCTGATGCACCATCAGTGGAAACAACGTCATTACCAACTGGTAATGCATCTATGGCATGAACAAAACACTTTGGGTGCTTTGATGTTAAGCAGCCTTCATTACCACGAGTTTGCACATAGTGTTGGCACCGAAAATTCAGTTTATTGAAAATGAGATATTACTTTTTTTCCAAGATAAAAAGCAAATAACTGCTTCTGAAGTGTGGCAGTATGTAGAATGAAAACGTATTCTATGCAAAGTTTCAATTGCGTGAAAAACTGATTTATCGGGGCGAGTTGAAATCAACATCAAACTTAAAAACACACTTTACAAATATTCATTCATTGAAAATGGGACGTACAATTTCATCTATACCACAATAATTAGATCACAGGTAAAGCAGTTTTTAAAAATTTTTTAGAGACTTTTACATTTTTAATAGAAAAAAGTGAACAAAATTTAAGAACTGGTACTGAACTGAGAACCCGTAACAAAAGTGAAACTGACTTAGCCTTACTTTAAACCTAAATTATTGAAGAGTTTGACGTAAGGCAGAATAATAAAATGTGAATGTATCACAACTTGTGCATGATGTTGATGTATAATAGCTTGTAATGATGCAATATTCTTAATTTTCGAGATACGTGTTTCAATTTTGTTCGCTTTTCTTAAGCTTTGGAAAGCTTCGTAATATTTTTATCGGGTTTCAAGTTTAAAGCAGCGGTGGCTCGTTTACCGTGATAGTACGTCTATTGTTCAGACGTTTGCTGTTTCGTGTCGAACGTCGTAGTTTTTAGTTTCAGTAGCGTCAACATTAGATTAGCTTTTTTCAGAATGCGTCAACAAGTTTTGTTGTACGAGAAGTCCGTTTATGTTGACAGCGCAGTCTTAGTTTCGATAACGTGCGGAGCAGTGTCGATACCGTGTTGAGAGCAGGACACAGCACAGTTTTGGATGACGCTGCTGGCAGATGTCGAATGCCGTGCCCTTATCTTAGGAGAAGGGGGCGATAGGCCTGCATAATAAATACTAATGGTGTCCATTGCCTAAAAACGAAAAAGTAACCAACCGTTGGAGAAGACGCATTGGGCGTGAAGAATTTCACCCACACCAGCAAGCACCTGTGACCGTAAAATCTTTATTCACATTTCTTTTCGGCTTAAACTAACCTAAATTCTATTAAATTATTTCTGCCGGTGTGGGGGGGTCGTTAGGGTGCCAGGAGGGAACGAACATCCCTCCTGCCTTCGTAACTTTGTCTTGCGATGCAATTTTTGAGAAATGAATAATCTATAAATGACGGTGGCGCTGTTCTGCACTTGAATATTTATCAGTGAACGGTTCGTACTCTGCATACTCGAACTTCGTATGTGAAATGTGTCACTCAAATGATAAATAAAGTATAGAACAAAATACTCTGGAACTTTATTTCTTAATTAATCGGCGTCCATTTTACTGAGTCTCGTGTTCTACCTTTGAGCAAGCCGTGGCAACGTAACAGCGAAAGTGTAACTAGCGGCCGAACGTAACAAAATGGCGACCCAGCCGCGGGGCACGAATACCCACACTTGAATACGAATCTACGAGAAATCTACGAGATCCACAAACATCGAGACGTACAACAACACGGTACCGGCGGCAGTTCCAGTCCAGGTTTCCAGCAGCACGACGCCGAAGTTTAAGGGACGAGGCCTCATTCATCAACAACAGTAATGGTAAGAACTCATCGGATCAACAGTGAAGCCATCAAAACAAATAACGTCGTCTGTTAGGTTATCTAGGTTTCTGTTTAGTTATCTAGGTTAAGAATTGTATTCTTTTTATAAAACAAAGGTTAAAGGTCATGTCACATAGTTTGATAAGAAATCGTAGCAAGTCTGATACGGAATTATATATAGGATCGGTAAACAACCAATCTGGAATAGAAATGGCGCATTATTCAGACAGCGAGGTAGGCTTACAGGAACAAATAGCCAATAGCGAAGTAATAAGAGAGAAAGTAGAAAAGGGAAATGCCCCAGATCCTTCACAGAACACTGATAGTCGGATAGAAATGTTTAAGATCCTGTTGTCCATACAGAAGGAACAACAGGAGATTAAACAGGAGATTAAACAAGAGTTTAAACAGGGACAACAGGAGCTGAAACAGGAATTAAGACAAGAAATTAGGCGACAAGCAGAAAAGAGTGAGAACAAATTCACAGAATTGAATAACAGGCTCGAAAACTGGGGGGTACAAATGACAATACAGTGTGAAAATAGAATACAGGAAACTAAAGAACAGGTAGAGCAGTTGGGCATTAAAACTTTTGAAACAACACAAGCATTAGAGGTAAAGTTAACAGAAAATAAACAGTCTGTCGTAGTTCTGCAAACGCAGGTAAATGAAATTGGTAGTCTAATTACCAGACTAGAAAATGAAAACAGACAAGTAACGGAAACAACTGGAACACAACAGGAGATGAAAGGATTTCAGGGAAGTCTACAAAAGGAATTCCATAATATAGAGATAAACTTTCAAACCAGTAAACCCATAAAACCAATACATCAAGGAATTAGAACAGCAGTTGGAAGAAAGGTTAGAGACAGTCAAAACACAGATAGTTGAAGAAGTTTTACCAATATACAATTCTGGACAAGGCGACAGACGAGTGTTAGAATGTAGGCATGTTGGTCTCGCTGTCGAGGATGCAAATACTTTTGAAAAGATGGTTCCTAAATTTTATGGCAATGAGAGGGGTGTGCACGCACTACAGTTCATTCAAAAATGTGATAGGGCTATAAAGCAGCTGGCATGTTCTGAGGAAACAAACTAAATCTGTTTGTCTCTTGATTAGAGGGTGCAGCCAAGCAATGGGCTACTAATCAGGAACAATTGTGGAACAAATATACAGATGTTCGAGCAGCGTTTTTACAAAAATATTGGAGTACATTGCAGCAGGATGAATTCTTGCAAAATTTATTCACAGGAAGGTACTCACAGTGGGGTGGCCCCTGGGCCGAGTATTTGCAAAATCTTTACCTGCAAGTTAAATTTTTGGATTGTCCAATAACAGAGGAAAGGTTTCTAACCCACATCGTGCATCATTTCCCTGCGAGGGTACAGAATGGAATTATAGGGTCTCATGCGACTAGAATAGATGAAGTTGTGGCCCTTCTCGAGGCTTTTGATAGGCGAGATGAATGGGAAGGTAGATATGGTGACAAGAATGACGAGCACAAACCGTATCGGAAGGATAGGAATGATAAACGGGGACAGGAAACATCTGCACAGGGGACAGGAGCCCAGGAAAACAGATATAAACCAGGTGGGATTAATTATCGTCAAGGGGGTAATGGGAGATACCAAGGTCATTACAATAGGGAAGTTAAAAACCGATACATAGGACGGGTTTGGAGAAATAACAGGAATTGGGGAGATAACAGGAACTACAGAGGCACTGGATCAGGTCAAAGGAAAGGTGAAAAACTGAAGCAAAGAGATCCAAATCTCAGTCCCCAACCATCACCATCAGCCCCACATTTAAACGAATTAGAGGGGAGAGCCACTGCCCAGAGCCTACCCCTACAATAGTAGCATGGGCAGAAAATAGTTGCGAGAAACAAATTGCTGTTGTGTCTACTCAAAATTTCATTAAATCAGGATCAAAATTAATAGGAACAGAATGGGAACAAGAAAATGAAAATGGTCAAAATAATGGATGTCCAGTGATAATAGGGACAGTCGCAGGGAAAGAGCAGATATTGTTACCCATATTAGTTAATTCTGGAAGCGAAATCACTGCTATGTCAGAACAATGCAAGAACACTATTAAAGAAATCATTAAGTCAGATTTACCTAGTATTGCAGTTTCAAATGTAACTATAGTGGGCGCAACAGGGGTCAGAAATAAAAATGTGAAAAGACAAGTAATGATAGAAATAACATTTGGACAACAGTGTTTTTGGATAAGTTTTTTGGTGGTAAAGGGACTGAGTATTGAGGCAGTAATGGGGTCTGATTGGCTGAGACAATATCAAGCTATTATCAACTACGCAAATAAAACAATACAACTAATGGGGGGTGAAACAGTAATTCCATTTTGTGAAGAACAGGGGGGTAGAAAACCATTACAGTTAAGGATAGTTGAAGGAAAATATGGGCAAGGAAATAACCAAAATTCAATTGACTGTCGTAGGTTGATGACAGAAGAGGCAAAAAGAGATGACACTATCAATAATAAGTTTCAGTATATTAAAGCAGGTAGGGGAATTACCTCAGACATGGCAAATACAATCAACAATGTTCTAGAATCAGAAAGAAAGGTTTTTTCAAATTTTCCAGGATTAAACAAAAGGTATGAATGTGAGTTAATAGTAAAAGAACACAAACCTTTTGCAATTAAGCCATACCCAGTACCATATGCGGTTCGACTTGCAGTAAATAAGTAAATTCAGAGAATGGTAAAGTGTCAAATAATCGAAAGACATCCTTCAGAGTATTCGAACCCGTTAGTTGTAGTCAGGAAAAAAGATGGGAATGTAAGGCTTCGCTTAGATGCAAGAAAATTAAATACTATTATAGTACCAGACAGGGAGGCACCTGCACCCATGGATGAATTATTACAAAAATTTGAAGGCTGTCAATATTTTTCTAAAATAGACCTGGTTGCTTCCTATTGGCAAATTCCCTTAAATGAAGAGAGTAGGAAGTATACTGCATTCAAAGTACAAGGAAAACCATATTGTTTTACACGCCTTCCATTAGGGATAATGTTTCAGTAAGTCACTTCATCAGAGGATTAGAACAGGTATTGGGACTTGAAGTATTAGAATTTGCAACTGTGTATGTAGATGATATACTGATTGCTTCTAGAGAGTTTAAAGAACATTGTTTACAGTAACAAATGGTTCTTAAGAAACTAAATGAAGGGGGATTAACAGTTAATTTGGATAAGTCAGAATTTCTAAAGGAAGAAATTCATTTTTTAGGAAATGATGCAACTCCTCAGGGAATAAATAAAGGTTTATCCAGAAATAATGAAGGCTATTTTAAATTACCCAATAGCTTCAAATAGGAAACAACTTTAGCGTTTGATAGGATTCTTTAACTTTTTCAGAAGATACACAGCAAACTTTAGTGCAATTTGTTCACCATAGCGAGAATTAATGCAGAAAGGAAAAACATGGGTTTGGGGAATAGAGCAACAACAAGCTTTAGAGAAATTGAAAGAAAAGTTAGTATCATCTGTTATCTTACATCACCCTAGGTTAAACCAGAAATTTTAAATTGCTTGTGATGCTTCAGATAAGGCCGTCGGAGCAGTACTTTTCCAGTACGAGGATAATGAACAGAAACCAATAGCTTTTGCTAGTAGAGCTCTCAACACAGCTGAGTTAAACTATACTGTAACGGAAAAGGAATTGCTTAGTTTAGTTTTTGCGACACAAAAATTTAGAACATACATTTTTGGTAAACTGACTGAAGTCCAAACTGACCATACGGCATTGTGCCATATCGGGTCATGGAAATTGTTGCGTGGAAGGATAACTAGGTGGATTTTGGCCTTACAGGAATATGATCTGAATATAAAGTATATACCAGGAAAAACACAAGTTGTAGCAGATGCATTATCCAGGTGCCAGGGGGAGGATAGATCTTTGGAGAAAGAGTTTTTTCTTAGGGCATCTAAAAAACAAGTAGCATTATACCAGGGATTGGTAGGTCAATTGAACCAGGAAATAGTAAGAGATGCAAAATATGCAAAAGTGTTGGAGGAAATAAAGTCAGGAAATTGTAGGGATGTAATATCTGACTTATTTGTTATTCAAAATGGAATCCTATTTAGGAGAAAAGAAATAGGGGAAGAGCAGTGGGTGTTGTGTATTCCTGATAATTTGTCAGATGAGATATGCATAAGGGCACATGTAGAATGTCGACATTTTGGAATTGCTAAAACAGTTAAATTTATTCAAGAGTTTTGTTGGGTAAGAAATATTTATCGTCGAGTAGCTAAGAGAATCAAAGAATGCCTCTTGTGTGCTAAAACAAAGATACCAAACCTTAAGAGTTATGGGACTATGCAACATGTCTTAGCTAAAGAACCTTTTGAGGTAGTGACAGTAGACTTGTTTGGTCCAATGCCAGCTGGGCACCAGGGTATGAAATATTTACTGGTAGTTTTAGATGTTTTTTCAAAATTTGTAAAATTGTACCCATTAAGGCAAGCGTCTGCTAAGGCAGTTACCCAAAGAATGACTGATAAGTATGTACTAGAGGTAGGAATGCCCAAGAAGGTAATATCGGATAATGGAACACAGTTTAGGAGTAGAAAATGGAGAGTAGCACTAGAGAATCTGTTAGGAATACAGGTAGGATATACCTCGGTGTACCATCCTTCAGCAAACCCCACAGAGAGAGTAATGAGGGAATTGGGAAGGCTGTTTAGAGTTTTCTGCCACGAGAACCATAGCTCGTGGGTAGAAAAGGTAGCAGAAATTGAGCACTTTATAAATAATGTGCACCACGACAGCACAGGGTCTACACCTATAGAGTTAATTAAAGACCAGCAGCCAGAATCACAGTTAACTAAGTTGGTGAAGTTTCCACCACAAGTAAACACCGCTCTAGCAGTCAAATTGCAAAGAGTAAACAAAAGGTTAGTATTGAAAGCTGCAAAGAGAAAAGAAAGAAATGATAGGAAACATAACCCCATTGTGTTAAAAAAGGGGGAAAAGGTGTTAGTACAAAATAAAACTCTATCATCTTCAGAGCGCAAGGAATTTCACAAATTCTTCTTACTGTATGAAGGACCATACGTGATAGAAGAGAAAGTAGGCCATGACGTATACCAGATACATAAGAGTGAATTATCACATTTCCCTTCTCCGACCTTGGGAGAGGCAATAGAGAATAAAGGATTAGGTTATAGTGGATAGGAACAGAGTTCAGATTGCTGACCTGTACATGGTTATTTGGTAATAATTAATAATTGTGAGACAGTGTGTTTCTGTCAATATGTTTTAAAAAAGATTTGTCAATAAATTTACAGTGTAATAATATTTAAAACTAGTATTTTATAATTTTAATGCCAGAAAGAAACAAATGTGTTTGAAGGAACTAATAGGCAAAGGGATAGTGAATATATAATAATCAATATTGTAACTATCATTATATTGTGTATGGGTAAGTGTAATTAATGAACAGCACTAAGCACTGTACAAAAGGACACCATGTGAACTGCATACAGTGTCGTGGGAATGTTGAATTTTAGAATGACTAATACTCTTTTTAAAAAACCTTTAAGAAAATTTTAGCGCTAATTATTGAGTTTTAGTGCTAATGATTGAGGTTGTGGTACTAGGTAGTGGATTATCATTATCATAATATTTTGTAAGTGTAATTAGCAATACAGGTTAAGTGGTTCAAGGCAACTGCAAATCAGAATAGTGTGCTCTTTTGCATTGCATTTTTGTAATTCAGTTTAGGTGTGTTTTGTTTTGAAAAAGTATTTGCTCAGTTTATTGAATTTATTCTGAAATTACTTTATGAGTAAAAACAAAAAACATTTCTGAGTATTTTATTTAATGAGTATTATATGTGAAATTGTTATTTTGTTAATTGTTAAAGCTTTGCATTGCCATAGGTGAAACTTTTAGTTTAACAGTATATTTTGTACTGTGCATATATATGCCAGGTTTAAATTATGAAAGAACATTTGTGAATTTTCTAAATATGGATAGTTTTATTTCAAAATATGTACTACAGTTAATATTATAATATTTTGTTAACATGTTGCATAATTGTACTACTTTCACTTTCCATTGAAGAAAAGGCAATTGGTAAGTCCTTAATAAAAACTTTTGTAGAAATTGCTAATCAGTCTAAGGAAAATGTTCTAATATTATAATTACTGTAAAGTGTATCAGTGAAGGTTTTGTGAACTTAAATATACCTTTGCAATTATGTAGTAGAAGCTCAAGTTGTCATGGGCTATGGTGTAATTGTAACTAATTTAATTTAATTAATGCAGAGTACCGAACCGGAAGTGCTTTGTGAAGGTTAATAAGTTTTATTTTTTTGAAAATGGTGTAACATAAAGAAGTAAATACTGTTATTTTGCATTAAGAGTTAACAATAGGAATTATCAGGAAGATTGATTAAGGATGCATTAAATGTTACCTAAATTTCCAAAGGTTGAAGTGGTTGAGATGTTGTATCATATTGGAGGAAGTGTATTTGGATTGGGACAGGTCTGGGGCTCTTTTTTATAGTCAGCACTGGCCTAGTGAGAGGCAGTCGCAGTGGCTTTATTGTTTTTTGCCAGCACTGATTTATATGAGGCAGTCGCAGTGGCGTGTTTATATTTTTGGGCAGACCTGGGTCCCCTTTTGGAGAAGTGGTGTGCTGATCCCAGTGAGAGACCAAAGGGCAGCAACCCACAATGAAGCATCGATGGCACAGGTGGAAATACACCCTCAACCACACATTATAACAACAGTTAACTGATTGAAACCAGTAAGGTGTGATTTTCTTTTAGCATCCCCATCAATATCTTGTTACTCTTCAACAGGTAAAGTAAATAATTTTGACAGGAGTTAATTAAGTGAATGTTTTGTTACCATGTTATAGATTTAAAGTGTTGTCAAGGAGCAGAGGCACAGTGGTTTACAGAACAGCAGCATAAAAGATAGGTTTCGCTTTGGGAAAGATTTATTCAAAATCTATCCCAAACTGAGGGGGGTAATGTAATGACGCAATATTCTTAATTTTCGGGACACGTGTTTCAATTTCGTTCGCTTTTCTTAAGCTTTGGAAAGCTTCGTAATATTTTTATCGGGTTTCAAGTTTAAAGCAGCAGTGGCTCGTTTACCATGATAGTACGTCTATCGGGCAGACGTTTGCTGTTTCGTGTCGAACGACGCTGTTTTTAGTTTTAGTAGCGTCAACATTAAATTAGCTTTTTCAGAATGCGTCAACAAGTTTTGTTGTACGAGAAGTCCGTTTATGTTGACGGCGCAGTCTTAGTTTCGATAACCTGCGGAGCAGTGTCCATAACGTGTTGAGAGTGGGACACAGCGCAGTTTTGGATGACGCTGCTGGCAGATGTCGAATGCAGTGCCCTTATCTTAGGAGAAGGGGGCGATAGGCCTGCATAATAAATACTAGTGGTGTCTATCGCCTAAAAAAGGAAAAAGTAACCAACCGTTGGAGAAGACGCATCGGGCGTGAAGAACTTCACCCACACCAGCAAGCACCCGTGACCGTAAAATCTTTTTTTCATATTTCTTTTCGGCTTAAACTAACCTAAATTCTATTAAATTATTTTCGCCGGTGTGGGGGGTCGTTAGGGTGCCAGGAGGGAACGAACATCCCTCCTGCCTTCGTAACTTTGTCTTGCGACACAAGTTTTGAGAAATGAATAATCTGTAAACGACGGTGGCGCCGTTCTGCACTTGAATATTTATCAGTGAACGGTTCGTACTCTGCATACTGGAACTTCGTATGTGAACTGTGTCACTCAAATGATAAATAAAGTATAATACTCTGGAACTTTATTTCTTAATTAATCGGCGTCCATTTTTACTGAGTCTCGTGTTCTACCTTTGAGCAAGCTGTGGCAACGTAAAATCGGAAGTGTAACTAGCGGCCGAACGTTACAAACTGTTTGAATCAATGGCAAAGGTATGAGTAGTGTGGGATACTAGATCCTGGCTTGAAACCAGCGTGACACTAATATCACAGCACAACTGCACTCATACAGACACAACATGGTGTTTGTATCTCCACAAACACTCCATTGTGGATGCAGCGACTACATTCACATATCAGTTGACCATGTCATGCTGTTACTTGTGTTAACATCATGCCAATTCTTGGTGTTGTCAATGTGCATGCCTACCAAACAAAAAAACACTACAACTAGAGTGAAGGCAGGAAGTAACAGGAACTAGGAATACCACCTGTCCTGTATTGTACTGAATTTTACATATCTGGGACTAAAAGTGTTATCTTGTATGGGCAAAGGATGGGATGTCGTATATCCCGTATCTCAGACGTCTTTTAAAATAAACAAAATATTAATAAATGCAGCATCAATAATGTACCACGCTCGTGATTGCAGGTAAGTTTACTCTAATGCTCTAATCCTTGGCCACCGATGCGACAAGTGGCAGTCGTCAACAAGTAGAGTCATGGAAGTAGCGCTTGCCCAGATGTGAACAGTAGCCTTGAGTTTTCTTTAAGTGTGTGTTGTTCTTTGTTTAAAAGCTGATTAAATTAGAAATTCAAATCACACTGAATGGTTGCAATTAATAGAGAAAATGTTGACTCATATTGCAGACAGTACAGTAGAACCTTACTAAAGCGACCCTCACATTTTCCAGAAATAAAGTCACTATGACAAGACGGTTGCTATATATATTTTTGGAAATTTTGGACCGATTTTGACTCGCCCAAAACAGCTATACAGCAAAATGTGCAATTTTCTGTACAAAGTTCGGTCAATCGTCTTAAAAATTATACCTAAGAGGCTATACTTAGCCCCCCTAGTCTCCTAAAATGTTAAAAACTTTTAAGCATTGCAAGGACATACCAATAATCGTTAAGTCCATGTTCAATCATCTCTGGCACACAATCAATACAATTTTTACATGAAATATAAATTTAATTCAATAGTCAAGACGTCTTTCAAATAAAATGATACCACAAAAAGGTATCTGCAACCGTCCTTGTCAGCAAACAATTACAAAAACGTTAAAGTTGGACAGGGCCTACATTTTTCCAAGTGAAAATTCAATGTGTGGTGGCCCAATGAATAAAAATCTAGCAATATTACAACAAAATATTAATTTATATTAATAAACAGACGTCTTTTGAATAAAGTAATACCACAAATGGGTATCTGTAACCACCTTAGTCACCAATCAATTACAAAAATGTTAACATTGGTTACTGCGTACTTTTTTGCACCATACTGTATTTACAAATGACTTGTTACTTATACCACACACAAATGGTACTTTTCAAAATTCAGATTACCACAGACTGTAATGAACGCCCTGAATGTCAGGTTTGTCTATTGTGTCTCATGAACCCCAAAGGATGAACTCAGTAAAAGGGTGGATGACGGCGGTGGTTGGTGATGACAA
>NQII01000732.1:268661-417915 GCA_002778355.1 Clitarchus hookeri
GGGGGGGGGGGGGGGGAGGCTGCAAGTGATACGAAGGAGAATGTATCAGGTTCTCCTCAGGAAGACTTGGTTTTACAGTCCACAGTTGTATGTTCACGTCAATTTATACTGAGGGCAGTCTCATCATGCAGCGCAGAATGGAAACATTCCCCTGCCGGAGGGGTGGAGGGTCGGCAGAGTCAATAGCTATTGGCTAGCGCTGGCAGCCTACACTGGGACCCATACAGCACTTACCAAAAGAAATACAACATGCAGCAACCAAATAAAATGTAACAAATTAATTTTTTGGCAGATTTCCTTTTCAACTTTTTCCATGAAAATTTGTCAAAGGTCCCCGAAAAAGAGTCATTACAGAAAGACGGCCGCTTTACATGGGTTCGATATACAGAAATTCCACTGAATTTACAACAGTTTCCTTTGTAGCTCAAGCTTGAGTATAATATCTGCTTGCGGCTCGGCATTGGGTCAAAATATTTTCCTGGCTCGAAAAATTTTAGCTTCTATTATGAATGTCAGGTCATTCGTCGGTGGCAGATGAGACTGAGTTTTACTGTTTATAAAAAAAAAAAAAACATGTAGTTTATTAATGATACGTAAATATTTATAAGACTGACATGTTCCGGAAGAGATTCTTTAGAAATGAAGACATAAATGCTGTTTAACAACAAAACTACCCTACAATTCAGCTGTATTCAGCTTACAATGTAGCGTCTGGTGAGAGAGTTTGTTAAATGTTTACTACAAAATAAGATGTTATTTATTCATGAAAATACATAACAGATAGATGTGTTACGGTTAAAATTATTCCTCAGAACTCACAGTTTCCTGTCAAAATTAGCATAAAAACGGGATCTAGAATCGCTTAAAATGCAGCGCCAAACAAAACAGTTTGTTAGAAAAATAAGGACACTTATTTTTCGTGAAGCACGAAACACAATATTTCAACTGAATTTTATTTAGTTATTTGAAATTGTGAAATAAACCAATGCTTTGCGAAAACAGGGAAAAATTGTGTAAGATCCACGAGTAAAGAAATAAAAGCATAGTTGGTTCGGGAATCAATTGTGATAGTTTGTGTCATAAAGGTTGATTGCTAATTAGAATGACATACAATAGTATTGAATGAGACGTTAAAACATAAAATGGCGTTTGTTTAGATAAAAGGGAAACGTGCTGATTTAAACTCGATGTTAAGTTATTGATAAGTCAATTTAAGTTAAAATGGGAGAATTTGAAATTTTGAAAACGATAGCGATGCAGTGTGCAAGTATTACTAAGAGCAGACATGTGCTCTATATGTACAAGCCACACATCACATGTAAACAAGAACAACTGGTCCGGCACAACTAAAACTTTGGCAAAACTCGGTAGCATTGGCAGAGAAAACCAATATTTAAAATGATGGATGGAAAAGTTATTTCAACAAAACTAGTCTATATGGCTGAAAATGTATCTAAAACAAGTTATTTAGTGTAATATATTTTTGTTCTTTTAATCTACAAATTATGTACATGAAGCGACAGTCAAGTTGTTGGACTTGTGTAAAATATTGTACTATCCAAACATTTTTTACTTCCATCACTTACAGAATAGATCACTTTATGGTTGCATTTTTAAAAGTAGATTTATATTCTGTGTGAGAATAATGCTGGCGATGCACGAAATTGCTTTGATTTCATGGTCACCACTGGTGGTGCAGGAATTAGCAGGGAGGGAGGGGTGCACACTTTTGGTGGTTCATGAGTTAGGAGGGTAGGAGGGGTGCTCACCATTGGTGGTGCATGAGTTAGCTGTTTAGGGGTGCGCACCATTGCTGGTGCTGGAGTTAATGAGGTAAGGATGCACACCATTTGTGGTGCAGGTGTTAGCAAGGAAGGAAATATGCTCACCATTGGTGATGGAGAAGTTAACAACAAGAGAGGGTGTAGCAGGAGTTAGCAGGTTGGGAATAGTGCTCAGCATTTGTGGTGCAGGAGTTACCAGGGATGGTCGGTTGCACACAATTTGTGGTGCAGGAATGAGCAGGGACGGAGGGAGGGGTGTTCACTATAGGTAGAACAGGAGTAGCTGGAAGAAAGGGGTGTTCACTATAGGTGGAACAGGAGTAGCTGGAAGAGAGGAGTGTTCACCATTGGTAGAGCAGTGGTTAGCAGGGAGCAAGGGGTACTAATTATTTGAGGTGCAGGAGATATCAGGAGGGTAGATAGATGTGGTCATAATTGGTGGTGCAGGAGTTAGCAGGTAGGGAGGGGTGCTCACCTTAGGTCGTGCATGAGTTAGAAGGGAGATAGTGGTGCTCACTATTGGTGGTACACGAGTTAGGGGGAAGTGAGAGGTCCTAATAATTGGTGGTGCAGGAGTTAGCAAGGAGGGATGGTTGCTCACCATTTGTAGTGAAGGGGTAGTAGAGAGAAAAGAGGATGCTCACCATTGGTGATGCAGGAGTTAGCAGGAAGGGAGTGATGCTCACCACTCAAGGTTCAGGAGTGAGCACGGATAGAGGGATGCTCACCATTGGGGATGTACGAGTTTTAATAGAAAAGGGAGGGGATGCTCACCATTGGTGTAGCAGGAGTTTTCAGGAACGGATGGGTCCTCACCTTTGTTGGTGCAAGAGTTAGCTGGAAGGGAGGGGTGCTCATCATTAGTGGTGCAGGAGTTAGCAGGGTGGGAAGGGTCATCACTATTGGTGGTACAAGAGTAGCAGGGAGAGGGGTGTGCTCACCAGTGGTGCTGGAGGAGGAAGCAGGGAGGGAGGAGTGCTCACCATTGTTGTAGCAGGAGTTAGCAGGGAGGGGTGTCATTATTGGAAGTGCAGGAGTTGTTGGAGAGGGAAGAGTGCTCATAATTGGTGGTGAAGGAGTTACCAGGGAGGGATGCTCACCATTGGTCGTGCAGAAGTTAGAAGGGAGGGAGAGGTGCTAACGATTGGTGATGCACGTGTCATGGGGATAGGAAGAAGTAAAGGAGGGAAGAGTGTGTTCATCATTGGTGATGCAGGTGTTATCAAGGTGGGATGGGTGTTCACCATTGGTGGTGCAGGATTTAGATGGGTGGGAGTGGTACTCATTATTGGTGATGAAAAAGTTAGCACGGAGGAAGGAGTGCTCACCACTGGTTGTGCAGGAGTTAACAGAGAAGGAGGGAGGGGTGCTAATCATTTGTGATGGAGGCATTATCAGGGTGGGATGGGTGCTCACCATTTGTGGTGCAGGAGTTAGCAGGGGGAGATGTGCTCATCATTGTTGGTGGAGGAGTTAGAAGGAAGAGAAGGGAACTCAGCATTTGTGATGTAGGAATTAGAAGGGAGGGAGCGGTGCCCACCAATGGTGATGCAGGAGTTAACAGGGAAGGAGAGATGCTCACCATTGATGGTACAGGTTTTAGAAGTGTGGAAGTGGTACTAATAATTGGTGGTGCAGGAGTTAGCAGTGAGGGAATGTGCTCACCAATGGTAGTGCATGAGTTAGCAGGGAGGGAGGGGTACTCAGAATTGGTGGTGCAGGAGTGAACTGGGAGATAGGTGTTCTCACCATTGGTGGTGCAGGAGTTATCAGGGAGGGAGAAATGCTCATCACTGGTGGTGTAGGAATAAGCAGGGAAAGAGGAGTGATCATCATTGGTGGTGCAGGAGTTATCACGGAGGGAGGGGTGCTCACCGCTGGTTGTGCAGAAGTTATTAGGGAGGGACGGGTGCTCACCACTGGTGGTCCAGGAGTTAGCATGTGGGAGGAAGGGGTGCTCATTATTGGCTGTGCAGGAGTTAGCAGGTTGGGAAGAGTGCTGATCATTGGTCATTTAGGAATTAGCAGGGAGGGAGGTGTGCTCATCATTGGTGATGCAAGAGTTATCAGGGATCATCATTGGAAGTGCAGGAGTTAGCAGGGAGGGGTGCTCACCATTGGTGGTGCTGGAGTTAGCAGGAGGAAGGGGGCTCACATAATAACAATAACCAAAACCTGCTTTTAGGCTACCACCCGGTGGCGAGCTCTCTCACTTCTCCCCTACCCGACCAAACTCCTCATTGAACTTTGCAACCACCCTCAGAGATACCAATTCCTCCCACTACACATTCCATTCCGTCACAGACCTCACAAGCATACACTGCCTACCCCGCTCCATTCTCCTCCACATGCTCTGAAGCTTCTCTCTTTTGTTTCCTCTCCCTTTAAACACCTCCTTACTTAGCTGGCAGAGTAAACTTTCCCACTCTCCCTCTCCAATCACCATCCTGTACATCCTGACCAGCCTTTCAACTTTTCTCCTGTCCTTCAAAGAGTTCCACCCCATTTCGTTCATCATCGCTGATGGCCTATAGTTCCCTTCGTCTTCACCATCCTGCCCCTGTCTTCTCCACCTACCGTTCACCCATCTTGCTGCCCTTCTTTGCACCTTCTCTAACTCTCGCATCTCCACCTCCGGATTCCATACTGTTGTCGCATATTCTAACATCGGCCGTACCATAGTGCCATATGCCTTCTCCTTCACCTCACTGCTGACTCTCTTCCGCACCCTTTCCAACATACCCAAAGCCCTTCTTCCCTTTGCAACCACCCTCTCTGTTTTTTCCATCCAAGGTCTCTCTGGAATACAATCCCTAGATACTTATATTCTGCTGCCTCTTCTATCTCTTGCTCCTCCTATCTGTATATGTCCCTGCTTATCACCTTGTCCCTTGTAAACCTCACTACCTTAATTTTTCTTACATTTATCTTAATTTTACTCTCCATGGTTCACAACACTATCCTGTCATTGTCATCCTGCAAGTTTTCACCCCCTCCCACCACTGTATACAATACACAATCATCTGCAGACAATCCTATTTTTCCCCTAATCCCCAATCCCATGTAATTTACCATTATGGTAAACAGCATGGCCCAGGATCCAGCACGCTTCCTTGCGGCACCCCTGACGTAACATCTCCTTCCTCCGATATTGCCTCCCCCACTTTCACCCTCTGTCTTTGCCCCCTGAGAAAGTCACCAATCCATTCCTCTACCTATTTGTCTGGTATCAGCTTTTCCACTTCCTTCATCAAAGTCCCATGGGGCACCTTATCAAAAGCCTTCTCACCTTGTGCACCAATGGTGGTGCACAAGCTAGCAGGGAGGGAGGGGCGCTCATTAATGTTGGTGCAGCAGTTAGCAGGGATGGAGGGATGGCCACTCATTATTGGTGGTGTAGGAGTGAGCAGGGAGGGAAGGGTTCTCACCGCAGGCGGGGTCAGCAACCTGCCCAGGTCGACCTTGCTGCTCTCCGGCTCCTCCTTGGTGATGAGCCGCAGCAGCTGTGATGCCGCCTTATGTTCCGCTGGCAGTAGATTTGGGCTGTACATTATGTCATCCAGGAACTCTATCGTCAGGTTCTTCAGCCGCTGGTCCTGCTCAAAGTCCTGTAGCAGATGTACACAACACACACTACATTAGTAATATCTCCGTCACAGTGTTCACCTCCGTGCTACTACCACATTTCTACAATGCTCTATGAGAAAAAAATAAGTTTACAGTGATTTATAAAAGATTACTTTCACCCTCTGTAATTTCGACATGTACTTTAATAGGATTTTTAGCTTGGCATTGGCACTTATGTACTTGTCTATGCAACAATTTCAAGGCTGAAAATTAAACCAAATAAACTATGAGTAATACATAGTTTGTGTTAATTTCAATACTGTAAGCAAAAGAAATGTTAACAAACAAGCTGAAGAATATTAATTACGATCATTTCTAACATGCACTACACCTCAACCACATCTGAGTGCAAACAATCACACTTGGTTCATTAACTTTTAACCTTGAATTTAAATGTTTTCTCAAGTTTATTATATTATAGGAAATAAACTTATCCCTTTAAAAATACCAATCTCCACTTATCTACTACAAAACACATATTACTTCAGATTTCTTAGTTTACCTAAATAATATAAGTCTTCATTTATTGCAAGAAAATTTTTTTATAGATCATATTACTGTACTGAGGTAAACAATATGCACATAAAGTACTAGAATAACAATTTAAACTAGAGCTATGCCGATTTGAATCTGCTACTGCCGAAATTAGAGATGTTGACAATGGTACTTCTGCCAATGTGTGAACTGAAAATAAATTTCAGTAAATTTGACAAACATAAAATGTTGCGGGTAGTTCCAAGTTATTCTTTAAAATATATAACTAATAAACCTTGTCTTTGAGGACAGTGGAAGTTATCCCGTGCTAGCGTTTACACCACCAATACAAGGCATCTAGGAAAGGAAAGAATCGGTGAAAAAGATACTCAACTTCCATTGTTTCTTTTTTTAGTCCCAAGCTCCACCCTTCTGTGAGATACAATCTACAATCTACCAGCTTGACTCAAAAGGTTTAGACGAAAGGGTAGGAGGTCGGTGACTGACCATGAGAAGGTATCACAAACATAGTGCAGGTTTTCTCTCACAAAAAATTCTTGTAACTTCATCTTTTTTTTTTAACATGGTTGACTATATTAATTTTATCAACTATAAAATACGCTATTATTTTCTGTGACATATTGCACCCACCCACACACCAAACCAGATGTTGACATCTGGATGGAGACATGTATGCATGCATTGCTTGTCAGCCATATGTTATTAAGACTATGAAGTGCTCTACATATGTAAATTTGGTACGTAGATCAGTTTTGTATATTATTTCAAGACAAGTGTACACGTGAAGTTACCCCTTCTATGTATAGTGAACATAAAGAGTGTTGGTACAGCAGAACCCCAGAAATCCAAACCCTGAAAACAGAAAATTAACTGTAAAATTAATTCTATATAAAAAAAACATAATTCATAAAACTTTTCCTATTTATTTGGGTTACTGTCTTATTTGTTGGAAAACACAGCAACTTACACTTAGGTACACAAATCGGTAATCTTCTTTTGATATAAGGAACAAATCCTGCTCGATGAAGCAAAGTTGTGCCAGCGTCGCATAATCATCATGTTGGTCGGCGTGGCGGCAGCATGCTGTTCTACATAGCGTAATGCCCTGTTCAAGTGCATTTGCGTTTTTATGTGAAACAGTGTCTTTCGGGGCATCTTCTCCTTAACTTTCTTCAGGATTATCATTACGTTGAACTTGATCTTGGATCACTAGAGACAATGTCTTCATCACTGTACTGTTGATAACCATTGTTGTCAACTGCTATCCACTCTTGGAGGCAATTTTCCCCTGCATCTTCGCATTACGGGATATGTTAGACAAGTTGAAGAAGGTTGTCGTTTGATGTCTGAATGGGCAGATGAGTTTCTTAAAATGCAAGACTTGACCACAGTTTATTCCATGATTTTTTTAAATTTAAATTTTACTAAAGTCGTCCCAAGTGTCGGCAGTCCAGTAGATAACATTTTTGATGGTTATTTTTTTTCAACCTTTCCTTCATAGAAGAGTCCTCTCCTTTAACTAAGGCTTGTAAGAACATTTTACGATAGTGTATTTTAACATTTTGTAGTACCAGTTGATTCATTGGTTGTTTGATAGTGTTCACATTTGGTGGCAAAAAAATTGCTTTTACGTCATCATTCACTAGCACTGTAACAGGTGGATGCGATGGGTATTATCAATCAAAAGTAAAGCTTCGTTTGGCAGACCATTTCCTTCATTAAAACTTCTAACTGAGGGAACAAATTGTTTCTCAAAACATTCCTTAAGAGACCACCATTCATCCAAGACTTGTTTTGATTTCTTATAAGAAACTGGGAAAGATTTCATGTGCATATTTTTCAAAGTTCGTGGCTTGGCAGACTTGCCAATCACCATGAACTGCAATTTATATGTTCTGCAGCGTTGCTACAGTCCAAAACAGTATGGCGTTGTTTATTCATCTTAAAACCTGGGGCAGCTAACTCCTCTGTCGTAGTAAGACTTTCAGTACGAAGTGCTTTAAAATTCAGCCCCTTCTTGTCAACGTTGTAAACGTGTTGTGGCAAATAATTTTCTGATGCAATTAAATCTGCAAACTCACTTAAATATTAATCTGCAGCGACATCATTGGCTGATAACTTTTCTCTGGTTATCGTAAGTTGACAAACTCCGTGCCTCTTTTTCCATCGGTCTAACCAACCATTGCTAACAGTAAATGAGGAATCGCCATTCATAATTTTGTTCAGCTGTAATGCCTTTTCTTGAAAAAATGGGCCACCAATACGAACATCTCTTTGCCTTTTCTGAGTAAACCATAAACAATTTGCTTCGTCAAGTTTGTCATTCACAGACACTGTGGAGTTGTGATGTTCCAGTGTTTTTTCACTCATGTTACAAAACTTTGCAATTTCCCCCTGATTTTTTCCAGTCACTTATTGTAGCTTTCCAGGCACCAAATGCAAGAGCCAATTTTATATCACTTTCTCCCATGTTTAGTTGTTTAAGCATTTTAAGTTTTTCATTTAATGTACATGAGCTATGTTTACGTTTGCTTGCCATTGTATTCTACAAACAATTACTAGATCTGTTCACCTAACCACAAAAGCTATAAGCAGTCAAATAAAACACAATATCAGATTCATCATAATAACAATTACACAATAACAACAGTAATCCCCACAAAGGGTCAAACTCCAGTGAACTAGACAACAAGTACCGCTACTACTGGCCTGGTTAAGTGTGCCCCCCCCCCCTCTCTCCCCGGCAATGATGACTCACTTCAACTCAGGTCACTACTCTTGTACTTCTGCCTCAACTCCACGTTATTATAGTGGGTGATGCGCCACCAGGGCTTATTTATTTACAATGTGTTAAATTGACAATCTGGAGCTTCTACTGTGTATTTAACACATTTTTCGCACAACCCGAATTTCTGCAAATCCGAACAGGCTTCAGCCCTAAGTAGTTTGGATTTATAGGGTTATATTGTATTGTAAAAAGGTTATACTTCATCTAGAGTTTAAATGTGGACCCTTGATAAACCAAAAACGCATGAACCAATAAACTATATCCACAGTTAATTTTCAGTGATCCCGGCAAAACTCCAACGTAAATAATGATAAAGCTACCTGCTTTAATCATTTATGAGCTATTGCGTCAATTAATATCTATTTTGGTCCAGTCACCTAAGATTTCCTGCAACTATTGTTTTTAAGCTGGTTGTTTATGCAAATAATTAGTAGACTGGATGTGAAATATGTCAACATCACACGTGCTGCTGTTTATCACTGCTCTGCAGCGCGATGTGAGTTTAACTTCCTCCCTCCCCTTACGTGCGTGACGAAAGAGGAAGTGGTTACTTAGCAACCAGCATGGTGACCTTGCATCTTCTCTTTCTCTCTCTCTCTCTCTCTCTCTCTCTCAGCCACGCACCTTTCTTCTTCCCCTTACATGCCATAGAGAAGGGAAGTAGTTGTCTGCCATAAAAAGTGCATCTCTCTTGGCCGCACGCGCTTACCTTCACCCCTTAAATGCCTGGCCGCAGAGCAAATAAAGAGCGCCAGGAAATCGTAAAATTTTTTTATCAAGATTATCCGTTGCTCAAAATAGTTGCACCTATCATCATCAGTATTTCAAAGCAAATGGTTTTGTCTGAAAATGTTATGCAGTACATTTTAACGAGGAATTATTATTTGCAAAGATGTTTTCTTTTGTGATTAAAGGTAGTTTTTTCCTGTTAAGTTGGTGTTTAATTGTATCTAGCATAAAATCAGCATAATTTTAAAATGAAATATTAATTTTACTCAATGGACAGCATCTTTGCGAATAAAATTATAAGCCCAGAGGCATGTGTTTGACCTCGCCTTGTCACCAAAATTGTTTGAACATCGAACGACTTGTATTTTCAAGTGTAAAGTTAATTTTCAGTAACTTCCTGCAGGGAAATTGGAGGATTTATATTAATTTATTTCAATAGACACGCATCTCATGAACAAACTGATATCCTGTAAGGGCCTATTCGACACCTTTTGTTGTCCGATAATGGGTAAGCACTGAGCCAGAGTACGCAACACGTGAAAGTGTATGGGAAAATCAGAGGACGTGTATTTTGAATAATTAATTATTAAAAACAGTAAAAAAAAAAAATTTTAATTGCCTTATTTATTTATTTCTGTCTCAGAATTACAAGTTTTTTGAAGTGAAATATAATTAATTACTTTAAAAGACGGCATTTGCCATGCGCGTAAGGTGTCGCCATGTGTAGATAGCGGCATGGAGGGGTATATTATTTCACTCCTGCTGAAACTTCCCCTCCTCCATCTCGTCTGCCATGAATACACTGCGGGTAGATATCATATCTCTCTGCGCACTCTCAGCTGATCTAGTGCACGTGGGACATTCAAAATTTGGCTTGCATTTGGTGTCATATTATTTTCATTTTCAGAGGGTTTGAAAGTTTTAGTTGACTTGCATTTGGTGTCAGATTACATTAAATTATATATGGTATTTTGAGATGTTACTATTCTTTATTTTAAATATTTGAGGTGAAATGATTTTTAATGTATTATTTACAGTAATACATACTTTTATATTTAAATTCCCATTTTTATTGTGTATACTATGTAACAATGCAAGATATTAGTTATCGGGATATGCAGTTCATTTTCTTTCGTTTTGCTAAGCTTCATAATATTTTATCAGGATTCAAAATTAAAGCCGTGGCAGTTTGTATATCGTGGGATAACGTTATCGGGTGTACGTTTGCCATTTCGAAAATCGTAGTTTTCAGTACGCGTCAACATTAGATTAGAAACTTTTCGACTGCGTCGACAGTTTTGCTCTTGAAAGTCAATTATCTTTAACTGACGGCGCAGTTAAACGGACTACGATGCAGTTTGGATGGCGCTGCTGGGAGATGTCGGCTGCTGTGCCCTTTTCTTAGGAGAGGGGGGGCCATAGGCCCGCAGCACAAATACTCGTGCGCATATCGCTGAGGGGCAGTCAATAATAAGCATTAGACTTTCGGCAGTAGACTCTCAGCAGCGACTCGCCGAGGCCGCGTCAGGCGTGGCATAACCTACACACCGGTAAACTTGAACTTGCTAGATTATTTCTCAGCCGGTGTGGGAGGTTGCTGCCTTTGTCTTTTCTTCTTGCGAGGCAACTTTTAGAGACGTAAAGTAATAATCAACAACGACTGTGGCACTGCTCTCTACTTTGTCTGTGTAGTGTACCGGTGAACCCTGTTCGTACTCGGCATACCTGAACACTGTAAGTGAACTGTGGCATCTTTCTAAGAAATGAGTAAAGAATAATAAACAAGAACTTGACTACATTATTTGGTATTTAATTGGCGCCTCCTTTTTAAAGAGTTAGTTGCTACTACTGAGCTAGCCGAGTGGTAATTTCCAGCCGTCATCACAGACTCTGAATCATTACAAATATGGCGGCTGAATGCGCCGCTGGCATCACCACAAATTTGGCGCCTAACTATAGGCTGCCACGTTACAATTATGCCGTCCCACATGACGTGACACACTACAATTATGGCGCCCAACATGGGGCTGCAATATTATAAATACGGCAATAACAACATGGAAAAACGTTACAATATGGCGCCTAACTGTGGGGCTGCAATATTATAAATACGGCAATAACAGCATGATGGAACGTTACAAATAGTTAAACATTATTCACAGATAATATACAGCTCTTATTATACTCTACATGAAATCTAATAAGGTTAGAAGTTGTATTTTATTGATGTACATGTCAGAACCCTCATCTACTGAAATCCCTCATGTATGGAAATTTTTTGATAGTCCCCTGAAAAACGGTGGACAGGGAGTCCACTGTAGTAATATTTTCATGTTAAAATTAATTCTGTGACGTGTTAATTTTAAATCTTCTTGTTCATACACAAACATTTTTATATTAAGTCAAATGTGTAGCAAAGTACCCAAACACAAAAAAAAAAAACATTGCTTACATTTTATTTTTTTAAATAGTTTTGTTTTTAAATGCACATATTTTGCAAGCAACATTAATCCTGAGTATTGCGGAAGCAATGCATATATAAACACAATTAACCATTTCATTTTAAGCCTATCACTTGACTGTCAATAGCAACAAAACATGTGTACCACCTCACGCATGCTTACTGCTTTCTGTGTTGACAAAGAAATATTTTTATAAACACAGACCAGCATATTATTTTCCATTTTTGTCTTCACTTAGACTTACATTACTGTAGTATACTGTATAGTATACTTTTTGGACACTGTAAACTGAAGTTAGTTAAAATTCACTTTTAATTATGCTGCATTTCACCAATACCATTGTTTAAGTATAATTGTAACCTACATTCAACTTGCCCAGTGCACACGGGATGATTTTTCCTGTGAGTTTCACTAAGATATTATTTAAGAACTAGATAATGAGCTATGTAACTTGGTTACTTGCAGCGTCAGTCACTGGTTTTGCCACATACTGTATGGGTTTCCTTGCAAGCTATTTTGTCAATTAGTAATGCCAGCAGCCATAGCAATTTTTAACAGCTGGCGAATATAATAAATAATGAACTCTGTACCGTGAAGAAATATTGCTGTAATTACACTTCATTCAGTTTTGGATCATGAAAATAAAAATTATAGACAAAATAAACAACTGCGGACCAGAGAATGGTTAGCCTGAAGGAACAAAAACTTGTAAAGCTTTCCGAAGAATTCGGATAAGTAACAGATAACCTCAAAACTGTACACAAACATGTTTATTTTATGCATTTATTAACACTACCAAAACAATCATGTTGCCATGTAAATGAAGTCACTTGGCACATTTCCATGCTCTCATTGGCCGAGATCGGAAACTAGAAAAGAAACACGTAGAGAAAAAAGCACCATTTCAATTACCAAAAAATATTAGACTTGCCAGCAAAACTGCACATAGACATTGATACTTCCAGTGCATGCGATAATCGTTCAGTGTGTGGCGGGCTTTAAATATATGCAAAAAGGTTTTTCACACATTGGCAGCACAGTTCTACAGCAAGACAACTTGGTCATGTGTTAATGTAGACGTGTACGACAATCATGTGTGCATAGGTAACTTTACTTAAGTTTGATTTAACTGCTATTCATGCAAGAATCCTTCAGAAATCAGTCGACACCACCTGGAATTTCACATGATTTTGCACTACACATCAAAGACACTGCTAAATATCTCAACAAAATTGAGTGAAATGACATTTCCTCATTCCTCAAAATTCTTAAGAGGACAGAAATGTTGCAAAATATCTTTATCAACTGTAAAAAGAGTGATAGTCATAATGCCAATGCACAAAATGGGTGCAAAATACTTCAGAATTTCGTTTTTCACCCCTTGATTATATTACTACATTTCATACATATTTTTAGAGCTGTGCCGATTCACAAAATTATTATGCTGATGTGCCAATTCTGTAAAACAGATTCACCAATGTGCTGTCGATGTATGAAAAAAAAGCTTTTTGCTCATTATGTAAATTGAGTTTAGGTTACTATTATACTCAAATTATGGTATTGGTGAAGTGCAGCCCAATTAAAAGCAATTCTTAACTTATTTCAGTTTAATGTGTCCAAAAAAGTAAATAGAATAATAGAGTAATACAACAAACCATGTAAGTTCAAGTGAAGACAAAAAAAAAATGATGGTGTGGGTTTATAAAAATACTAATTAGTAAACACAGAGAACAGGAAGCATACATAAGGTTGTTTACATGTTTTGTTACTGTTGACAGTCAACTAATAGGCTTGAAACAAAAATTACGGTTTGTTTTTATATATGCATTGTTTCTGGAATAAACTGGATTAACGTTACTAGCAAAATATGTACAGTAAAACCTCTGTATAACAAAATTGAAGGGAATAAATTTTTGTGTTTATTATAAAGGGGTTCTTACAGAGAGATGATTTATGTATGTATTTTCTTTTATAATGCAGACCATTTTGAATTTAATAGCATGGGTTCTTTTGTATTTTTCTATAAAGAAAGTAACAAATTGATTTTCTTTCAAGCTCTTGTGTAATAAAAAAATTATGGCAAAAAAACTTTGTAGTACACAGGAAGTGAGACAATTATAACAGCTTCTACAGCACTTAAAATAACATTACGGCTCTAGTATATTTCCCTTTTTCCTCTTGAAATACATAAAAAAATAGAGGATTTTTTCACACTTTAAAATAAAATTTTGTAAATAAAAGGAGCAATATGAAGGGAAATGAAACATAATTAAACTTTTCAGTCTTTATTTTATGCAGAAGAAGGAAAAATAATTTGTTATAGAAAGTAGAAAATACCTTGTGTTATATACAGTTCTGACTGGACTAAAAACAAATTTCGATATAGAGAGGTTTTTGTCATAAAGAGGTTCACTATATAGAGGTTTTGATACTTTTAAGCCTAATACTTTCAAAAAACAAAATGTAAGCAAAATTGATGATTTGTGCTTGGATACTTTGCTATCCATTTAGGTTGGTATAAAAATTTTTGTTTATGAACAGGAAGATTCAAAATTAATGCCAGTCACAAAATTAATTTTTAACATGAAAATGTTAAAAATGAAGTCATATATACAATAGAACCTTTTTTATAATGAATTTGAAGGGAACACTTTCTATGTTCACTACATAGAGGAAGCAGTATTGAGAAAAAAAAGCCAAAGGTACAAGAATTTTTGAGACTAAAATCCACGTAATGTTTGTGTTATCTTCTACTGGTCGGTCACCCTCCTCTTAAGGTGCCTTCCCACTGGTGTGTTTATGTGGGAACAAGGTTGCTCAAACAGGAAGGAGAGGAAATGCTGCTTTACCCTCCCTCTCCATCCAACATCTTCTGTTGATGAAACAGTACCACCCTTCCCCTGCCCCTGCTTCTTCTTTTCTCCCTTGAGACTCTGACCCTCTTCAATGTCGAGCATTATTGTCAAGTGGATAATCATCTCACAGCAGGTTGGAACTTGGGACAAAAACTACTAACTTAGTATCAAAAAACAGTGCAAGTTGAGCATCTTTTTCATTGAGACTTTCCTTTCCAGATGTTATGTCCAAGTGGTATGCTTGCTAAATGGGAAAACTTTCAATGTTCACAAAGGCAAGACTTAACAATGATTTATACTGTAGAATAACTTAAATCTACTGGCAACATGCTATCTTTGTCAAATACGCAGAAAAATATCTGCAGTTCCTAAATGGGCAAAAGCGCCAATTTGGTCGAGAACGACAAATTCGGCAGAGGCTGAATCGAATCAGCACAGCTCTACATATTTTCTTTAGTGCCATTTATTGCTTGCTCTTTTATAAACTCTGCTGGAATATTTCAACTTTTTCCTTTATTCCTTTAAAGACTGAACTAAAGGGTTTTCATCATTGATAAAAATGCAGAAAAATGTCAAAACTGGGAAAGTAACTCCATGTATGAATTGAATAAAACCACATAAAACAATTATAAAATGTGGAATAAATAAAGTAAAATGCATGGAAGCTACACCACAGAAACAGTCAGCAGGAAGAAAGGTAAGATGAGAGAAATGGAGGCTAAACAAGCAAACCTGGGAGTGCTTCGAGACCCAGTGCCTGAGAACGTTAAGGACACGCATCGTTGCTGCAGTCGACATGACAGACTCCATCCTGCGGTTGCGATCGCGACAACTGCCACTGCGTATGCTAGCATCCCCCACGCTGCTGCGGGCGCGGCCAACACCCGTGCAGTGGTCCCTGGGGTTGCTGGATGCCGATGTGGCAATGGCGAAGGCCGCAGCTGCCGTCGAAGTGCTGCTCCTGAAGCCAGAGACACATCACTCACTGTCCTGCAAAGCAACCCAAAATTACAGTGTAGGGCAGCAGAGCAGTGTTGCTGGGTTCAGCAACACATCGTGCTCTGCCAGGCTGGGCAGCCGCACCACAAAGTAAGGCAGCAGAGCTGTGTACCTGGGTTCAGCGACATATTGTGGTCTTGTAGGCTAGCCAGCCGACACCACTGTGCAGGGCAGCAGAGCTGTGTAGGTGGGTTCAGCAACACATCGTGGTCTGGCAGTCTAGCCAGCAGATACCTCACACCCCCTATGTATTTTTTTTTCTTTTATTCTTCTCCAACATCACATACCACAGCTAATGTTACAAAAAAACAGATACATTTTACTGCAATTGAAGGAAATCACTTCTCTGTCAATGATTAGACACCAGCTTTTCACAACAGCTTTTAAAAAACCTTAGAGGTCTATAAAAAAAAAAAAGTTAACTGAAGCGTAGTGATAGCCTGGAGGACCAAAACATGTGTCTGCACCAATGTAACATGAACACCACTGACAGGTTTGCAGCATTGTGGCTTAAAACGATAAAAACTGCTACCTGTCACAATTAAAATTCTTCCGATTTTAAAAATCAATTGAGTTCTCCAAAATTTAGCAGACCACTTTCAAATCCCCTGATTTTTACAGACTTACCTTGACCACTTCCAAATCCCCTGACTTGTCAATATTTTCTCATAATCATATTTGAATCCCCTAATTTTCCCAAGGTTTTCCTGGCCAATTAAAAATCTGCTTACTTTCCCACATTTTTCACAAGAAGTCAGAAGAAGGTCAAGTAAACGTGTTACTATATTGTACGAAGCCATAAGCGGACGACATTTTTGAATAGTTTGTTCTAACATGATCGGAAAGTACGAAGTACAAAACCGTTAAACAAAAGTTTGATCAATTTTTCACTGTCAAAATAAACATTGTGTAAGAGAGGGCATTTTTTAAACAATCATAGGTGGGTAGTGAGACAACCGAAACATTTATTAATGATGTATTTAAGCTGGCAGAAACATGCAAGCTTCCGAACACCAGCTTCAGATTGGAGTGGCAAATTAAGCACCGTCCGAAATAATGCAGTTGGATAACAACCTAAATTTGGAGAAAGCGATAAGGCTAATACGTCAAGCGGAGTCGGTAAAACATCAACAGCAAATGGTGCCGCATACAGAGGATAACAAGGTGGAAGCAGTGAAAATTACAAAGAATACAAGAACACCACGTTTTCGCAGCAAGGGTGAACTAGGTCACAAAGAAGGCAACGGACTGAAACACAGCGAAAAAGGAAACTGTTCAAAATGTGGTAGGGTACCAGAACACCCATGGTTCAGATGCAAACAAGAGTTTGTGTTACAATTGCAGTCTAAGTGGGTCATTTCAGAAGGTGTTGTAAAGCAGGGGACTGCAAGAAGTAGAAGCTGAAGAATATGAGTAGTACATGGGGAGATAGCAATGGAGATTGCATGTACTAAGTCATGGATAGTAGAAGTAAAAATACAGAGAGTGAGTGTAATGTTCAAAATTGACACAGGTGCAGATGTGACAGTCATGGGGGAGGGACTGTGCAGAAAGCTAAACCTGATAGTTATGGAAACAAGTAGAAAGTTATTTGGCGCAGGGAAGCAGGTTGTGAAAATGTTAGGTAAAGCATTGGAGACGATGACGTATGGGGACAAGCAGACGGCACAAGAAATATTTGTGGTACAAGGACCGGAGATACCATTACTAGGAAGGCCAGAACTTACAGCTTTGGGCATTATTAAGCTAAATGTCAATGTAGTAATACAGACAGCAAGCAGAGCAGCTTTTAAGAAATACGAAGTATGTTTGAAGGCCTAGGAAAATTAAGTCGTGAGTGTACGATCAAGCTAAAATATCTTAGTACTCCATATTCCATAGCGGCACCTAGAAAAGTAGCACTGTCATTGAGGGATGCAGTTAAAAAAGAGCTCACCAATATGGGGAAGAGGAAGTCATCGCACCTACAGAATGGTGCGCCCCAATGGTGGTTGTCCCAAAGAAAGATGGCTCAATACAAATATGCATGGATTATACAGAGTGGAACCGGAACAAACTACATGAAAGATTGTAACATTGTGGTTTATTATTTTTAACTGTGTTTCCAGATATTATATTTATCTATGGTTGCACATTATTTGGTGATGATTAAAAATTAATTGAATATAGTTTCCAAATTCAGCTTTATTATGTATATATAATATAAACAAAGTACAATGTAAAGTTTGGTTGTATAATTCATTTATTGACATAGAGATCATGTGTAGGTCATCTTTAATTTGTTTTAGAGGATTTTCAGTATTCCAAAATAAGTAAACGACTGTGGCGCTGTTTTCTGCACTTGAATAGTTAATTGTGAAGGTTCGTACTCTGCATACTGGAACTTCGTCTGTGAACTGTGTTGCTAAAGAATAAATAAAAGTATATGACAACTAATCTGGAACTTGGAACTTATTTTTTTAATTAATTGGCGTCAATTGTACTGAGTCTTGTGTTCCACCTTTGAGCAAGCCGTGGCAACGTAACATTCGGCAGTGTAAACTGCCCGAACGTTACAATCTTAAGACTAATGACGTACATTCTTTGGAGGTACTGCTCACTATACCTGGCACAAAACTTCTTGGCCATTCAAGGTCAGTCGATCTGCGGCGCTCCTACTAGCAGGTACCAGCAGCCAATCACGGCCATATGCTGTTGCCTAGTTTGCAGTGTTACAGTCGCTACAGCAAGTCAAGCAAAATGTCTCTTAGATTCACTCAAAAAATTGTGAAAGATTTAATAAAAATTCAGTTGCATTTTGCAAGATGCTCATTTTGCTGAACAAGTAGATGAAAATCCCAAGTCTGTCTTTATCTATTAATTTTCTACATTATTACGGAGTGTGCATGACAGCTGGCATGAACCCACAACTATTTTTTTTAATAAAGACTGTTATTCGTACTTCCCCTAGGAGGAAACCATATTTCGTAAGTATATCTAAATTTTTCTGCCTTACATTATAAGTAAACGATAACAAAGTCTTGCCTCATTCTTAGTCGACACAAGTTAATGCAGAGCCCAACAACTGCCTCACTTCACACATAGTGTTGGTGTCTGCTCTAGTCTGTAGCCCCAGCCACCAGTACTGCAATGGGCTTTGAACGATCCTCATTGTTTTTCATTTGCTTTCATGTAAATCTTCTTTTTAAATTATGGCACTAAGTAAACCTTGTGCTAGCAACAGTAGCTGCAAAAGGGAAGTAGTTCACAAACACAGGCGATCTATAATCTTTGGAGTGCATTCTTTTCTTTACTAAACCATCAGTACCATCAGTGAACATACAGTACAACTGATATGCAAGGAAGTAAAGAGCAGCATTACATCATCTACATCAAAAGCAATATTTGTAACACCTAGAAAAAAATTATTTTAACTTCAGAGAGCGTGTGTGATAAAAGGAGTTGGGCAGGGGGAAGTGGTAGAAGAACCGCGTGGGGGGGAGATGGAGGAATTCTGACAAAATTACAGCAACTAGGCGTAAGAAAATAGGTTATATGGTTTCAACAAGTTCTATGGCAAGATTTTTGCAAAGTGTCAGTTTTTGTAATAAGAAACTGAATGGTGGACTGTAAATTGTAATGGAAAGGAATGACACTACAACTGCGCAGGCAGGGAAGGGGACTTTGTGCTGCGATTACAAGCTACGACACAAAGATGAATTATTTTTTATATGCTGCATGCAACTGTAAATAAATTAAAATTACTACATCTACATTAAATAAATGTTGCTAATTTGTATATTTAAGTGTCAAAATGTTTTTTCTATGAACGTAAAAATTTAGCAGTTTGTTTGCTCAGGCAGTCTCATAGATATAAACTCCCAAAAAAATTGTGAATGTGCTTTATCGATTTTTGTTTCTATTATATTCAAATGTTCCTCTTTAAGTAGAATTGTAATTTATATTACTTAAATTGAGATTTCATGACACAACTATTATGAAGGGATGGAAGGGGGATAAATGTGGCAACAGGGTTTCGCAACGTTTGCCAATAGGATGACGCTGAGCGGCCAAGAATTTCTGTGCTGGGTATACACTCACATGACAATGAGACAGCACTGGATTCCAAACTTGGTACGACAGCATAAGAGCCTATGTACCCTGTGGTAGAAGCTCATTACCACCACATTACACAAATACTTGTCAAAGAAGTACTTTTGTTTACTTCCTGCTAGAACATGTGACAAATATCTGTCACAGCTATTCAGTGTTAGGTACAACTTATGGTATATATTACCATTGACACCTTGTGGTTTAGAGTAGCGTGTGTCTGGGTTTGAAAATGGAATTGAACCACCACCTCTTTTTTTTAGGAATTCTTCGTTTCCATGTCAATTTCAGTTTCATAGGTATTATTGCAAATGTTTGATTATAGAAAATTACAATTTACTAGTTGTTTAATACTTTTGTATCTAATTTTCACTGTGTTATTTCCTGCTTGCAAAAAGACAGGAACTTATTGATAAAATATAAATATGTTCTCGACTTTTTACAAATAGCAGATAACACACAATTAAAATTAAGCACAAAAATACTAAACAACTTTTAAATTTTAAATTTTCATTAATAGTAACATTGCCAGTAATTACTATGAATAAAAAATTATGATGCAAAAATGAATTTCTGCTAAAGAGGTGAAGCGAGGCCTTAATTAATATGTGTCGAGTAACTGACACTCCCTATGGTCATTGCTCTTGCCTATTTGTGGGTGGCTGGGTTCCGCTTGACCCGAGGGTTTGGCAGTTTCTCTACTGGCACCGGTCTTATCCGGGGATTGCGTTTGACAGGCTTCAGTGGCTTGGCCACGAGCAGCCTTCTCTCCCACTGGGTCCTCAACTGAAGGAGGTTCTGTTCTCCAGCTTACTGGAGAGTCATCTTGGGGTATTGATATTTGTCTATACGACCCAAGTCTTGTTGGGTGGGTATGAACCCTGGTGCCCAACCAAATGAACTTGCGAAGCTGCAGTGGAATTCTTGACCGGAGGAGTGAATAGATACTGTGTAAGAGCACTGGTTCAGCACTTGCCCGCAGGCGTGCCTGATTAGCTCAGTCTCTCTCCTTGTCTCTCACCACTGCTTTAGGCAAGTCTGATTGTGAGAGTGCTGAGGGCACAGGTTTGCTTTCGCCACCTTGACCCATTATCCCCCTTGACGGGAATGAGGCATACGGTAGACGATGCAGTAGGTTGGAGGTGAGGTGGTAGGTAGAGGGCCAGCAAGCTGGTGGGATAGGGGGTGGAGGAGATTTCAGACACTTTCGTATGCAGTCTCCCTACGCTACCTCTTGTGTAAGATTGAGGTCGCTATGATACTTTCACCCTTGCCCCAATTCTCTGTCACCGGAAGATTGAGATGTGGTACAAACAGAGATTGGTGAGCAGGGCTAAATGTCCTCCCCAGAATATTTTACTGTACAATGGTTGCCATCGCATAATGGTTGCCCCATAAATTTTAAGTGCAGAAATCAGTAAAAATTTTTTATTGTCTGAAAGTTGCAGATTTTTTCGGCAATGCAGCAGAGCCAGAACATGTGAGAATGTGCCCTACTCCCAATGCTCCAACACAAACCAATTCATAGGGAGGATGACTCTGCCAGCCTGCCCTTCAGAAAGCAATGGAAGAGACTAGTTGAAGCAGTTCCAGCTCAGACAGTTGCAACTGAAGGTAGCCAAGGTAGCCAAGGTATCCAAGGAAAACATAAATGTTTCTGCTTCCTCTCACAAAGGGTGCCAACTTGACTTAGTGTGGAGGCGGATCTGAACAGCTGTGAGAGGGAGGTCGCAATGACGTCACGCTGACTAGGCTAGGCAACAACTTCCCTTGTCAGGCATGAAAGGGGAGGAAGTGAACACTGCACTAGTGTCTAGGCAACCAGTTCCCCTCCCATCAGGCATGTAATGGGAGGAAGTGCTTTGTGTGTCTTGACGAACAGCAAAGCATGCTTGCAGATAGCAGAATGCAAGAACAGAATGCTTCCTTATCACTCATAGAGGAGAAAGTTAGGTCATGCTGTGCCGAACAACATCTGAACAGAAAGAGAGGAGAGCATAATGATTGCTGTGTTTGTTGGCTACCAACCAGGACTACAATTAATGTTCGTTACACTGAAAACAGATAATATTAATGATTTTTGTCAAGTATCCTACCACATGCAAACTGCCTGACACCTATGTTTGGAACCTGCATTGTCATGGTGGAAAGGCAGAATTTGCTCATCAGATAGAATGACCCGGAGAGACAAGTCTGTGGAACAAACATTCTATAAACACGGTCTCGTAATACTAGCTGGTTTCCATATAAGTGCAAACAACATTGTGCAAAATGTACACCTTCTGAAATAAGTGCTGATGACCCACAGAACAAAGATAAAATATAAGACTCATTTCTGCTGTGTACATACTACGTAATGCCTATGTTTCAACTTTTAGTGCCAGCCTAATCATCCACCACATACAACTGCAAGTTCTTCATGCTTGTAATGGATGCAGAACCATGCACAGAGCTCAGATCCATCAACAAGCTCTTGAAGGGACAATCACTGGTGAAAGAAGCAGTAAATTTTTTTTACAAATTCTGAAAATTACAAATGTTTTTGTGTTAGGGTATTTTAACTCCTGGGTGCTAAGTGAATAGACAGTGCTCTTATTTTAGCAGAAAAAATACAAAAACAAAAAGCTGAAATACAATCTGTCCTGCAATGACCAGACCCCCCCTCCCACTCCAAGTAACAGAAATTTTCATATTCCATAAACAGCATGGGAAATTATTTTGATGTTGACATACAAGTTTCTGTAATTTAAGACATAAGAAAATATTCATAATTTTTATTACCAAAATTTTTATTCATTACACTTGGTCCAAATGATATATTGTACTATAATACACATTATACATAAAGCTGTTTGAAAACCAGAAACACAACTTTGTAGCAAGACCATATTTGAAATGAGACAACTGTACAGCTGGGCCTACTGCAGTACTTCCAGATCGCTAAATCCAATCTCCCCACCAGAAACAAGTGGTGGTCAAAGGAGACGTCATGCTCTCAAATACATACTACATGCATGCAGATGGCAAGAAGTCCACTACAGCAGTTCACATGTGAGGCTTCCACCACCTGGAGTTGGCTAACCACTTCTGAGAGTGGAGAAATCCCGTTCATTCAGGATTTATTTTACATATATTCACAATCAAACTTTAAGACCAGACATTAAACATTAAAGCTTGAAATCGCATGGAGGGCTACTTAACAGAATTTAAGTCTTTTTGGTTTCAGTTATATCTGTATTTTCCCACAATGGGAAAAAATGATTACTTAATGGGGGAAACTTTGATTACAGTTATATATATGAATGAAACGAGTACCAGGAGAAAAAGAAGTTGTATTTTGAAATAACTCTGTGACTTGACAAGCTTCATTTTTAAATAATGAATCTAGAAATTAAGTTATGGAAAATATAGATAAATCCAAAATGGCAGGGTTCTCTCCCTCGAGCAACATGTACACAAACACTGACATGCTCATGCTGACTGAATACATACATGTAGCCGTCTAGTGGCAGTGTGGTGGTGTGACGATCATGCACATACTGTCACTCCTCTTCAAACTATTCTGCAGATACCATTTCTCTGGTTAACAAGCTACTTTCACTTGGTGATCAAACCTGTTCAGCAAAAGTCTACCTTTATGTGAAGCACAGTGAACTATTCATTCACGACCCTGGGAATAACAACCCTCTCAAAACAACAACCATTTTTGGGGGATTGTGAAAACATTTTGTTAAAAGGTTGAAAATTTGCAGAAAATAAGCACAAAAATAAGTTGGTTTTTTGTTTTGGTTGTAATGCATTGTGATTCTCTTTATTAGCACTGTACTGGTTGCAGTGGATCAGATGTAAAAATAGACACCACCAAATTACGCCCTTGACTGTCCTCCCCTCTCCCATGGTCAGTTACTACTGTTGTAATCAAAATTGGTTATAAATATTTTCGCTAGCAATAAAACATAAATGTGTTTAATGTATTGCCTCTTAAATGGTATACCACAATATAAACAATAAGTTACCAATATAACTTATGAGCCTACTTTCCTCCACATCATGCAAAAAGTTTTGATGAAGTTCTTAAAAGCGTATACTGTAGGTAGGCCTTGATATCTTGTTGACAGAGATATCATTTGAGATGGAACCAGAAACATAAGCAATACTTATGAAACAATTATAAATACACATCTGCCTTACATGGGACTCAAACCCAGAAACTCTTGTATCGTAAGCTGGCATGCAACCAACTGCATTATGGAGATATGATTAGGAGCATCAGCTTCGGTTGTAATAACAAATAGCAGACGAAAAGTTATGTATTAGCACAGACAGACTTTGTCATAGTTACTGCCAGCATGTAAAGTTATATTATGTTGGACATATGGCATACTAACTTAAAATATTTACACAACTGTTATGTTGAAAATATGTGACAACCCCCTTATGACATACAAATTTAGATTGACAGAAAAAGTATATTTTGTCACCTGAATTTGGTGGAGATGGGTTGAATGTTTCCCCAATATATGATAGTTTTTTTCCATGTGACCTTATCTTACAAAATGGTGGGGATAACAGGCTCTGTATAAACACTTTTCATGACTGTAATAGATACAGTTTCTTAGATATGGTATACTAAACTAAATTGTTTATATTGCCACAATTTTTAAAATAGGTGCCTGACTTACTAGAAACATACCAGTTTACATAGCCACACGTACAGTACTACCATTTTGCAAAATTTTGTACTAGGCAGTGGATTTGTTCCCAGGATGTAATATAAAACCTCTAATTTTTTATGTACTGTTATCTAACAAAATGGCAGACAAAATAATGATATTTAATGGCATATTTTATGTGTGCAGTATATATCAAGATTGATTGAAATTGGTCAAACGGTGTGGTCGATATAGCAAATTAACATAAAATATTTATATAACCCCCACTTTGAAAATAAATGCCTTACAAACTGTCATCCAACCTCATACCTCGGCCGGCGTAAGCCTGTCATGAGCCGCGTGTGCACGAGGCGCAGGGTTGTGCAATGCGTGTGATGCGTGTGTTGGGTGTGTTTGGTGCGTCAGCGCGTGTGTAGTGTGCACCGAAGGTTGGCTGACAGCTGAAGCCAACAGCTAAAGTGTTTTGTTAGTAATTGAGGTTTTTTATGTATTTATTTTGCTGTGCAGTCCTGTTGACGTTTTTGTGATTAGTATAGTGGATGTTCCTTCCATTTTGTTCATGCTTCATTCTCCATGCACGTGTTCAGCATGGGGCCTCTACTTCCGGCGCAGACTAGTGTCCCCGCTTCCGACGGCCATTCACCAGTCTCTCCTTGGAGCTCAAACTGGACAGGTGCGTGCCGCATGTCCTGCGCGGGTCTCAACTTTGCTTATACACATCTGCTAATTTTGTCTGTTAATTAGTTTTCTAAATCCTTTTTATTTGCCCCAGCAGCCGACCTGACCCTTCCATTGACTCGGAGAAGGCCCTTAAATAATAATATTGCCTTGGGCTTTTTCTGGTGACAAGACTTAGTGTACCTACCTCGGGCTGGTTCAGACGAGGCCTCATGTAAATGTTTTTGTGCTACAGCGCTTTTGTATTGTTCAGTAATATTGCTTTTGAGTTCGTATAGCGCCCCACACATTTCAGTGTCAAAATAATGTGTAACAAATGCTGGATGGCTCTGAAACTAACATGCATGTGGTCGCACTTATTTACTACATTTAAGTCACCAGCCTCCCTGGACTTGCTTTTGGCATGCTCCGTAGCCTACAATAGAGCAGAAGAATATGTATCTGCATTAAGTCCTGTGCTACATGGTGATGCAACGACACTGGTAAGAGTGTCTGCTCACCGCGAGGCCGTGCGCAAAATCACGGCCTGGTGTCCTGGGAATACATCTGCAGCTCTACTTCTGTCTGCCACCTTACCAATAAACGCTGATAACAATATTAAAAAAGCATATGTTTACATAGCCTGCCATAATATTACTTACATGCAAAATTTAGTGGGAAACTGTTGAGTAGTTTCCGAGATATGGCTTTATCGTTCATGTAGTGCTATCTTCCAAAGAAGCGGACCAATGTCAATATCTGTCAATGCTTACATGATGCACTGTCAACATACTAAATTAGCCGCCATTTTGAAAATTAGCATTTGGTGTGGTTTAAAACAATGAAAGTCAGATGTCCTTGCTAATTACTATTTGTGGATCAAGTTTGGTTAAATTTGGTTCACAGAGCAAAAATATTTTAGTTGGGGGAGGGGGGGTTGCACAGACACATACAGTGACCTACAGGCGTATCTAACATTTAGAAGAAGAAAAAGAAGAAGAAAAAGAAGAAAAATAAAAAAAGGGGGGGGGGGAGTGTGGTTAAAACTGTGGTAGTAATAGGTTAAAAGAGTGACCATTTTTGTAATGCAATATGCATGAACGTAGACAGAGGAGGGGGACACAACCACTACTCCTACACAGATGGGCTTCTTTCATTCCTGGCCGTGAGAGGGAGGATGAACAACACCCTGCGTGTTGCTAAGCCACCATCCCTCTCTTCACTTATCATGTAAAGGGTAGAAATGAGGTCATACATGTCAAGCCGAGGCAGTGCCGAAGTATAACCAGAATACAGCCTGAGCTTATCCCTTCAAGCCAGATGTCAGCCTTTTGACTTGAAGTGGTTAATAATATTTTATTTGAAAAACACAGTAGTTAAATATGATTAAAATTTGTTCCTTTATAACCTTCTAAATTGATAATTCAATACTACATCCTCTGTTTTTCCCATTATGATTTTATTAGTGCTTATCACACTGCACTCACGCACATGCTTGTACATTACTTAGCGACAGAGGGCTGTTGTATATGTATCCCCTTCAATGATATCAGATTATTCAGAACACTTGTGTATATTGAAATAAATTAATATGTATTTTAATAATAAATCCTCTGATATTCCTGCAAGAAGCTAATAATATGGACCTCACACTGCAAAACTTACATGCCATACCATCCAATATTTATAAACATTTTTGGCATTAAATGGAAGGTCAAGTACATGATTCTGGGGTATCATTATATTCTGAAGACATCTGCCAATTGAATTGAATTAATATTTCATTTAAAAATAATGATTTTACAACAGATATGATTGCAATTTCTGTAATTTTTAGGCGAGTTTCTACATGTTCATCAAAAAAGAATGATGGGATTACAAACCGTTACTGTGAAACCTCATTAATAAAAAGCTCTTCAATACAAAGTTCTCATTAATACCAAGTTGTCTTCTTTCCCCTTGGAGTGAAGAAGTGGGTTTGATGTTAATTTCCATGCTTATAGAAATTAACAAATATCTTTTAGTTACAATTAAAGTTGAGTCAACTGGTAAAAATAAGTCATGCTGGTGGTAAAAATGTAATATTCAAATATGCTGCATCACATAGCCAGCGTAAATTTTTTTTTAGATTTTTATGACTATATCGAACTTTTGTTAATACAAACCTCATTATTACAAATTTGAAAAAATATAGATCTCTTGAAGTTTGTATTAAAGAGGTTACACTGTATTATGGAAAAAATTCTATATAGATATGCACGTGTGGCATATTAAAATGTTCAGTAAGGTTCATTAGACCTACCTTAGAAGATTTCAATATGTGGGCCATTTGAAGCTCTGCAGATGTCTAGGTGTACTATCTCCTACCATGTCTTCCGAATGGTGTCTGGAGTGACAGGTGCAACTGCTGCAAAATTCTCTCTTTAAGGTACTGGAACTTCCTTATCTTCTTCTCATACACAATGTTTTTAATGCATGGGAATAAAATAAAGCCCATTGGTGATAGGTCTGGGCTTTGAGATGGCCAGAGAATTGTCCACCCCTCCCTACCCAGGCATTTGGGAGCCTCGCATTCAACCTGCATTGCTTGAATGTAAATGAATGAAGAGATTTGGGCAGCTCTTAACAGTGAGGTCTTGAGAGCCGATGAGGGTAAAGCAAGCTGAATATGGAGCAGCGCCGGAACAAAGGGCAGGGGTAAAAGGAGATCCCCCAGAAAACATATCGACCAACAACATCATCTGGCATGATCCCCACGTGCGAAAATCCGGGGACAACCCCGCCGGGAATTGAACCCGGTTCGACTTGGTGGGAGGTGAGTAGTCAAAATATTACACCACCACAGTCCCTGTAATGATAAAAAACTGCCTCCTTCTAATTTCACGTACACTGGCGGAAAATGGAAAATGAACACCCGGACACAATGGTCCACATGAATGGAGCTTGTATTGAATAATTATACAGGTTGTACACTGTATATGATGATGATCACAGGGTCATACACCAATGGGCAGAGGCTACAGAGTGTTTTGAACAACAATGTCAATATCTTGTGTAGCCACATTTAGCAATGATGCAGTCCTGCAGTCGTGCGTAGAGACGATCATAAAGGTGTCGGATGGCATCTTGGGGAATAGTGTTCTACGCTAATTCCACTTGTTGTTGCAACTGGTGGAGGTTTGTTGCCGGTATTGCAGACTGCACAAAATGCAGTCCCATCATGTCCCACACATGTTCAATGGGGGACAAGTCGGGTCATCGTGCTGGCCAGAGGAGTTGACAAACACCTACGAAAGCATGTTGGGTAACACGAGACGTGTGTGCACAGGCATTGTCCTGCTGGAAGAGGACATCTCCTTGGCATTGTAGGAACAGCAACAAAATAGGCTGGATGATGTTCTGGATGTAGCGTTCACTCACTGTTCAGTGTTCCCTCAACAAAAACCAAAGGCGTACTGTCATTTTAGGCTATTGTCCTCTTGACCGTGATGACAGAAGTTGGTCCTATATCTTAACTGCAGCATACATTTTGGTTGTTGCAGCTCTCCTGGTCGACGCCGCACTCACGAACGTCCGTCACTGATGCCAAGGCAGAATCTGCTCTCCTCACCAAACACAACTCTGCTCCAATCATCCTTCCAGTTGTGTCATTCGCGACACCTTCCAAGGCGGGCTGTTCAGTGATGAGGTGTGAAAGGAAGCCTGGCGAGCGGCACCCTTGATCGTAGGCCAGCATCTAGCAAACGGTTGGTGATGGTCCTAGCTGACACCCTGGGTGCAACAGTGGCCCTACTCTATAATGCAGTTGACATGCGATCAGCAATGGCTTGACGCGTGACGCTCTTTGATAAGTAAATATAAACACAACTTCGCTTCATCTGCACATGGAATCACGTAACTCAGGCAGGATGTGAACCTCCAACAATTTGCATCCAAAGTCTAAAAGCATACCCCTAGATGCAGGGACACTCACAGCCAAAGGCAACCAAGTTAGTTTGCCTTATTATCAGACGTCACGCCAACTCATCTCATGTGATAGAAGCCAGCCTAGCACGCCAGCTAAGCGTCTAAGCTCACACCACAGATGCTACCCAACAGGACAGAGACGCCTGCTTTTGCCACGGACCGAGAGATGGCACCAGAGAGCGCAGCTTCGCCCATAGGAGGAGAAGATCCCCCTGCCACCTCCAAAACTCAGAGAGCCCACGGGTAGGTGGAATATATGTCCGTGCACAGCTGCAGAATAGCAGTTCATTCTCAGCAGCTCGCTCTACCACTTAGTGCTGGAGCTCTCTGCTAACACCAACGTCCTTGCGAACTACCAGACGCTCTTCAAGACCCTCACCAGAAGCCCCCCTCAAAGAAGTCAACAACCCTTTTATACACCCACTACCATTCTGGTAGTGGTACCCGAGTCCCTTCTGGACAATAAGTATAGAGTTAGTTAGGATTAGCCAGTATAATAGCTACCTAATCACATCTACTTTTTTAGTTTAGACCCAGGTCCCCTTCACCTAGTTTGCGTAAGTTAACTTCCGTTATAGTTCTTGGTAAATTAGGAGTTAGTACAGGCCACCTTGCTATTCCTCTCGGAGTAAAAACGTCTTCTATTAATTTCCGAGTACTCATTGCTAAGTGTGACTGTAACGCCAACTTTAATAGACGTCAGCCCACCAGGGAAGAGCAGGAAACCACGCCATTCCCAACCTATTTTCTGAACCTAGTGTAGGACTGCGGGCTACCTTAATCGGGTGCACGTATGTCAAAACAATACACATTAGACGGCCACCCATACTGCGCACCTGGTGTGTAGTAAGGTAGAGCCCCAACCATTAGGTCACAAGGACAAGGCGGTTAGTCAGTCAGTCCTGTCCATTTACTCANGGTCCAGTCCATTCACTCATCCACTGCGCTGAACTGTCGCCGGTCAGAGTACTCGGGTACGACTCTGGTTGATTCTGCCTCGGCTTGGCTCAACACTTAGTTAGGATACTTCATCACCTGCTCCTCTCTTGCGTGGCCGACCGTAGAACCTACCTGCAAGCCTTACACCCGTAGGAGTGGTACCAGGCAGAGTATTAGAAAGGCAGCTACCAACTCCAAGCTTAACTTGGCTGTAACCCAGCCCCAACTCCACTTTGCAGCATAACCCCCCAGGAACGCGCTCAAGCCGCCGGACTGTTGGAGGGGCCTCATCTTCCAGATCCCTCCCCCTCTTCATTTTAGCCCCCATTCAAGACAGCCAGAGAACCACATACCATCATGGTCGCCCTCCATCAAGAACTCAACGTACCACTGGGTCTCGCAAACCCGTGGTGCTACCTCAGCCGAGCCAGCAGCCCTCCTAGGGCCTCCACCTACATCACCCGCCGCAACACCACCTTCTCCCCGAGCCTGGGGACGAACTACAGCAGGAGCCAACCCCAACTGAAGCAGAGCCAGGATCTATTCTGGGCGATGCCCGTCAAAGGTAAACCAGTTGTGGTGTGCAGGCCGGTAATACGTAAGGTCATTCAGCACACTCCAGACTTTGTACCAAGCCACCAAACCACGTGCCCTCAGTTTTATACTGGCCGGGCTCCAATGAAGAAACCATAAGTCAATCTTGACAGCCAGCTGTGTGTCTGACAGACACACCTAAAACTAGCCCTACAGTGACGTCCCCATCAATCATAGATGTCACTGCTCATCTGATGCGACGGTCCAGGCGGGAATCCGTATGCCACTGCCGTTCGGAACCAGGTTGACAAGCATGTGCTTCATCGTTAGACTACCGGCACCACCAATGATGCACAGCAGACACTTCACGTCCTACATATTGGTAAATTCTTCGGAAGCTCTAACCAGCCTTCCTCAGGCCCACAATACGACCTCGTTCTAAGTCCATTAATTGCACGCAGTGTGGTCGTCTATGCCATCATGGCATGTGTACAATACTTACTACATACAGGCCGATGCTTACAACAACAGACTACTTTTTCACTGAGTCGACTACATTTGCATTGGACTCAGCTGTGTTATGCCTAGTACGCGGTTCCTACTCTGTCCACAGCACAGCACTGTTACTCATTGCATGTACTGCCCTCTGTCAGTGCCCCATGCGCATCTGGTGTTTCTATGTCACTGCTTTAGTGGTGTTAATTTTTCGTTTTACACCAGTGTAGATTGATACCAATAGAGGGCCCCTAAGTTTCAACATTTCTAATGTTATATGAATTGGGTAACCGAGTGTTATGAAACCTGTATGGTTGATAAGTTTAGGGATTAAAGGTAATTGTAGATTAGCTGAATGGTGATGGTATTTGACGGTACCACTGAGTAGTACGTAAATATTATCCACTCAATGAGATGGTTGCTCCCCTTCATCAAGCCTGGCTAGCGAGGTGCCCCACAGGTGGTATATTCTTAATATCCATTTCCCAGGAAGTAAGGGACCACCAAGCAGCCTTTAGATGGTACAAGTGTTATTCTTGTATGCACACCATGTTTCATGGGACCACACTCTCCCAAGGTTCTACGTTTGTTTCCTACCACTTCCGTAATTGATCGTCAGTTGAGGATCTGTTTGACGGAGTGGGAGCCTGAACCATTTAGATTGTATGGTATATTAATTACTTAACAAGCGACTTGAAGTTCTATTGTACTATGAATGTACGTCATAGGAAATAGGTTACGAGGCTAGTAAGTTCAATGTGTGTTTTAAGTGGTTATGATGCCAATTTGATGGGTTCGTAATAGCTCTAGAGTCATAACCCATTAGGTTAGGATTGAGTAAACAAGAATTATCTGGCGTAGGAACCTCATATGTACTTTGTGTGGATTTGTCTATACTAGATCACCATGGTTGCTATAATTAGCTTGTTAAGAGTTAAAACGTGGTAAGTGAAATTTTAGTTCGACTGTTAGTTGTAGGCACCCAGGTATACTGAAAAAAGGGATTAATTTTGATTTTGTGACCCATGTCCCTTCAAAGATATGCCTGGCAGGGCTTCTCTCTGACGGAGTATGTATATTTCTGCACTCATCATCTTGGCAGAATGGGTTTTGGTAACACACTTTTCCAAAATTACCCTGGTGGTAGCTACCCTCCTCCTTTTCACCATCTTTACGCGAGAATAGTTCTCTTTTGTCGCCACAGATTTGACGTGTTCAGACTGTTTCCCTGTTGCCAGTTAAAGCATCGTGACATAAGCATGGAGCGTTTAAGTGTTTGTGCAGAACATTTTGAATGGTAGTTTTCAAAATCCCCAATCCCAAACTTCTACGAGCAATTAATTTTTTAGGACTTTTGCATTTCATTTTGTTCTCTGACATTCTTGGTCGGTCAGACGTTTCTCTCTTCTCAACACTGTCAGTCTCTTTAAACTGATTCAGCCACCAATTCAAAGCCCTGTCATCTGAAGGTTTTTCTTGTGAGTGTAAACTTTGTCTCTTATGTTCACTGCCAAGACCAATTTCAGTTCGGCATACTACAACACACACTGCGCCTACTTGTGAATGGTCCACATCCTGCCATGACCGAACTAACACCAACAGCTGTGTGAACCACCACTCCACTCCCACTTGTCCACACCACTGTCAGGCTCATGGATAACAAAACTTTGAACCATACCAAACACTTTAAGATGCGATATGTGGATATCCATTAAGAACTTATTTGTATATTAACAGTTTGTAATTTCGGCATTCTTTCCCGATGACCCTGTAACGTTGCGTATTTTCAGGGGTTATATTTACCGTTAGTTACAGATATCATCATATATGATTACAGAGTATTTGCTTTTGTTGCCAATTCATTTAATATAATTTCCAAATTTAGTTTTATTATACAAGTTGAACAAAAATACAGTATAATCTTTGGTTATTTTAATAGTTTATAGACATAGAGATCATGTGTGAGTATATTTCATTTGCTTCTAGATGATATTCAGAATTATAATTTTGTTTGTTATTATTCATTTAGTCCCTAGAGGGTAGTAAGTATTCAAAGTTTATTAAACAAATGCATAAAAGAAAATATACTAGTTGTCTTTCGTCTCGCCATTGCTGGTTGGTGGAGAGATGTAGTGTGGTCAGACCACAGCCAATTGAAGGACAGGTGACAACATAAGTAAGGCAGAAGAAAAATCTAACTTAAATTTTATAACAGAAAGAATACCACCACCGTTAAGGATGAATGCGTGCGTGATTTATAATTATAATAAGTAAAATTTATTAAAAGGACCTAATTTCTCCAAGATGTTTTAAAATTGAATCGTTAATAATTGTAAACAAGTGATATTGATTTATTTTTATTTTGAGAGATGATGAAAGAATAATTTGTTTACTTTGGCGCGTGACATCTGTGAAAAGGGACGTCACAGTAGGGCTAGTTTTTGGTGTGTTGGTCAGAGACACGGCTGGCTGTCAAGATTGACTTATGGTTTGTTCACTGGAGCCCGGCCAGTATAAAACTTGGGGCACGTGGTTTGGCAGCTTGGTACAAAGTCTGGAGTGTGCTGAATGACCTTACGTATTACCGGCCTGCACACCGCAACTGGTTTACCTTTGACGGGTGTCGCCCGGGGTAGCTCCTGGTTCTGCTTCAGCTGGGATTGGCTCCTGCTAGAGTTTGTGTCCAGGCTCGGGGCGAAGGTGGTGCTGCAGCGGGTGATGCAGGTAGAGGCCCTCGGAGGGCTGCTGGCTCGGCTGAGGTGGCACCACGGGTTTCCGAGACCCAGCGGTACGTTGAGTCCTTGACGGAGGGTGACGACGACGAGATGTGGTTCTCTGGCAGTCTTGAATGGGGGCTGAAATAAGGAGGGGGAGAGAGCTAGGAGGTGAGGCAACTGTCGGGCAGCTTGAGCTCATTCCTGAGGGGTTATGCTGCAAAGTGAAGTTGGGGCTGGGTTACAGCCCAAGTTAAGTTTGGAGTTGGTAGCTGCCTCTTTAACATGCAACCTGATACCATTCCTATGGGTGTAAGGCATGTAGGTAGGTTCTACGGTCGGCCACACAAGAGAGGAGCAGGCGACGAAGTACCCTAACTAAGTGTTGAGCCAAGTCGATGCCGAGCCAACCAGAGTTGTACTAGAGTACTCTAACCAGCGACAGTTCCGCGCGGTGGTTAGAGTGGTGTTGTTTCACCAGGAGTCCGACAACGACGTGGGTGTGGACCAAAGGGACCAGACCTCCAGACACAGTCTCTCACTCTTTCCGGCAACAGTTCAGCGCGGTGGATGAGTAAATGGACAGGACTGACTGACTAACCGCCTTGTCCTTGTGACCTAATGGTTGGGGCTCTACCTTACTACACACCAGGTGCGCAGTATGGGTGGCCGTCTAATGTGTATTGTTTTGACATACGTGCACCCGATTAAGGTAGCCCGCAGTCCTACACTAGGTTCAGAAAATAGGTTGGGAATGGCGTGGTTTCCTGCTCTTCCCTGGTGGGCTGACGTCTATTAAAGTTGGCGTTACAGTCACACTTAGCAATGAGTACTCGGAAGTTAATAGATGACAAGTAGATGTTTTTACTCCGAAAGGAATAACACGGTGGCCCATACTAACTCCTAATTTACCAACAACTGTAACGGAAGTTAACCTACACAAACTAGGTGACCTGGATCTAAACTAAATAAGTAGATGCGGCTAGGTAGCTATTACTGGCTAACCCTAACTAACTAGATACTTGTTGTCCAGAAGGGACTCGGGTACCACTACCAGAAAGGTAATGGGTGTATAAAAGGTGTGTTGACTTCTTCGGAGACTTCTAGTGAAGGTTTTGAAGAGCATCTGGTAAGTCACGAAGATGTTGGTGTGAGTAGAGAGCTCCAGCACTGGAAGTGGTTGAGCGAGCTGCTGAAAATTAACTGCTAATTCTGTGGCTGTGCACGGACATATATTCCACCTACCCGTGGGCTCTCTGAGTTGCGGGGGAGGCAGGGCGAGCTCCTCCTCCTGTGGGCGGAGCTGTGCTTTCTGATGCCATCTCTGTCCTGTGGGGTTGCATCTGCGGCGTGAGCTTAGGCGCTTAGCTGGCTTCTATTACATGTTAGGGGTTGGCGTGATGGCTGATAATAAGGCGAACTAACTTGGCCGACTTTGTCCGTGAGTGCCCGCACGTCTAGGGGCGTGCTGGTAGACTCTGGATGCAAGTTGTTGGAGTTTCACATCCTGCCTGGGTTACGTGATTCCATGTGCAGATGAGGCAATATCGTGTTTATATTTACTTATCAATGAGCGTCACACGTCAAATTTATGTGAGAATATGAACGAGAGAATTAAAAAGAGAAAACATTTGGCTTTTCGATTTAACTGAAATGTTACAACCCTGTACTGTTACAAAGGTAATGATTTTACTAAGTCGTTCTTGGGAATTCGTAAAAATCAGAGGTATACTGTATAAGGTGTAATTTTGCTGCGAAAGCCGTTCAAAAATGGTTTAAGTACAATTTTAATGCTATTTTTGCATATAGAGTTTGGGAGTAGGTCAAATTTGGTCCATATGCCAATAACTACTTCTTCAAAATAAAGAACAATTTCATGGGAATTGCAAAAGGTCGTAAAATCAAGAGTTTACTGTAAAAAGTTTTCAGTCCCTTAAAGGATGTTATCACAGGGATTTACTGCATTGAGGCAATCCTCAATATAATGTACAAAAATATATTTGTATCCGCTGACATTTTCTTGAATATTATACATATAGTTCATTAGGTTTGTAAAACATAACTCTATGTATTGAGCCCAGATGGATTGAAAGTCCGCATCCATGGAACATATTCTGGGGTCCTATTTTTTATTTATCTGCATTTCAAGACCACATTCATTGAAAGTCCACTTGTATTGACATTTTCTGTCAGTCGCCTGAAAAACTATGAATATAGAATCCACTGTACTTTCTGACTCACTGCTTACATAACAGTAATCACGTCAATCAGGAGTCACGTTAGAATGTGTGTAGTCACCTGCACAGATTTTATTGTGCCGACTTCAAAACTATTGAATCAACTGCAAACCAACAAGGCAATCTGACACGCCTTAACTTTACCAACGTGCATTAGTCAAACACAGCATGCAGTAGACTACAGGCACTGTATCGTAAGCTGATGTGACATGCCTTAACTTAACGAACGTGCACGTTGGACGTAACACAGCATGCGGTAAACTACGGGTAACGTATGGTAAGCCCAGGCGACATGCAGCGGATCTGTAACGCCATCACTTACCAGAGGAGGTCAAGTCCAATGCTGGATTTGGAGGGAAACAGGCATAAACAATCACTTCACATAAAACACCACAATCATACACCACACTGAGAACAGAGAGAAAAAAGGGTAATGGTAAAAAAAGCAACAAAAATATTATGCACAACAATCAACATGGTTAGAGTGTGGCAAATCATAAAATCCTGAAAAATGAAATGTACAACAATTATTATACACAACACTTATTGGAAAAAAAAAAAAACAAAAAAAAACACATCTATCACAGATATGTTTTGAAATACACATAAATAAAACAAAATCATTCAAAACTTTTTAAAGAGGTATAAACAGACACACAGTCACACTAAGTAAAAAAAATTATACACTGAAAAAACTGTTATTACAACAGGTCCTGTTACAAAGTTGTGATACATTTTCTCAGAAGAACAATGGCGAATCCAGTCATTATGTACCCGACCTCCCCGGAATACAAGACTGGTCATATTTCAAAAACCATGCACGCTATACGAAAACATAGAGAAACCAGTTGTTGAATATGAAGAACTGAACAAGAACATGTTCATACTTTCCACTGTACCATTTATATTTTACAATTTTTAGGCAAAAAATCATTTTGTGTAATTATTGTACAACTTCTCTTTCTTACAACTGATCCCAATCAATGTATAGATTCTATGATAAGCTGCTGTATGCAAATAGAATGTTATGAAAACAACTTGCGGCAAGACACTGAATGTTTATCAGTAACAACTTGAGAGCAGGGCTTGCCTACACTGTGAAGCATACACTCCAGACCGCGAGCGATAGTAGTACTGGCATTGCTGTACTCTACATAAACATTCATGACATGGCAGCCAACTAGTGTGCACTCTCAGCTGTCCATGACGAGAACAGAACAAGGACTTTGGTTATCTCAAGTATACACTTTCAACATTGCTATAAAATATTAACTTTAAAATTTCCATTACTTTTTCATTTTTTCCCAAGCAAATAGAATACCAACATTTTTCATATTTTTTTTTTTGAAAATTGAATAAAAATTATTTACTATAAAAGTTATAGCCCCAGTCAACAAAATTTGATTAAAATAAAACATGCAGAACTTACTGTTTTTGAAAAATGTCCACATCGCAAGGAGCACAAATCTTCAAATGCAATGCTATTTGATAACAACAATTATTGTTTGGCACCAAAGAGTTAACAAATGTATTGCTTAGGAAGTTACTGAAAATATCTGACAGTGCAGAAAATCAGTTTTGTTAAACTGTACATATTCCACATTTAAATTAGCAGCAGCAGTCATCTTTTTCACTGAATTTTACACATTTTTCCCGCTAACTTTTGAATCTTCAAACTTATCTACATTTTGGTTTGGGAATAATAATGACATGATTATTAAAATTTTGGAAATTCTATTGACAAGTAATTCTTCTGAAGAACATATTTCACACAGCTGCAAGAATCTGCTGTTTGTAGCAAAACAATATACTGAACGTGACACTGCATGTTTTTTTATGTGATGTATTGGTAAACAAAACACAATTTAGGTTGGAAATTGTTGAAAATACAATATCTTTCTGTAAAAACTGTGGATGAACATTAATTTGTCCCATTTTAGAAGACACCAGGTAAAACAATCTTCGCTGTCTGAAAGTAATGCAAATTTGGAATGTTAAAGATAAATATTTTTACATACTTTGACGTTCCACGGGCAATGTCGTTAGCCAAATCTAGCCTCGCCACAGCGGTGGCCCACTCCCAAGAAGAGAGTTACGCCATACATGCCACAGGTGCTTCCTTTCTGTGGCCCACTCCCAAGAAGAGAATTACGCCACACATGCCATCTGCTATGATGTCACGGATAGCACGCGGGCTGGCTGCTGCCGCCGGCTAGGCGACAAGCCGCTTCACACCTCAGCGCATGCCTATTAGTGTGTCCCAAAAATATTTTTTTTTTGTTTTCCTTACCGCAAGACCTCTTAAAATTTGCGTAATTGATCGTAGATTACAAAAATAATTTTAAAAATAAAATTAAACTATGTCTTTAGGGTTCTACCGATCTTCAAAGTTTTGAAAAATTTACATTTTCATGGTGATATTTTGCTATCCTTAATTTTGGCTCCTAAACTAAATATAAAAAAAAAAAAAAAATACTTTTTGTTCTATTTAGGTGTAATACATACACAACATTTTGATTTTCATGCAACAACATGTTACCGGCGACTTCGAATTTGTTAGGTTACAACTTGCAAATACCCTCAAGTGCCCGCGTGCGCGTGGTTACGCCTGCCCTCGCGCCGCACACTTCCCCACTGCGCCGACAGACGATTTCGCTCGCACTCCGCCAACTGCGTTTCCTCGCATCGTCCGTTGTCGAGTCAAACGCAGCAAAGACAAAGCACGGGCTGTACTATAAAAGTACAGTTGCGATTGTTACAGTGTTAAAAGCGGATTTTGTGATTTTTAAATAATGAGTTTGAGGCGCAGTGAGACTACTTGTGCTATATTGGTACCATACAAAGAACTTGACGATCGGCAGCTACCAACTATAAGGGACGTCATTAAATTTATTTTATTTGTCAAGAACGAACTGAAATTGAAGTATAATGGAAAGGATCCATCCAATTCAGATATATATATATGTTATATATATATATATGATTGTTTCTGAAGAGATCAACAATATTTGGACCAAAGCTTCAATTCCAATCTTAAGTACCTCAATTTGAAAAGATACCCCAAAAGCAAACGGAATGATAGTTTTGAAAACAAACTGAAGTGTTTTTTAGAGTCATCTGAGAAGCTTTACGACGTTGCTGCTTGTAAATGCACTTCATTTGAATCTTGTTCTTGTTTAAAACCTAAGAAAGTTCCCAACAATGAGAGAAGTTTTTTTGTTGTGATGATCAAAGGAATAACAGGAAAATGGTTATAAGCGGTGTTGATAAGAAATAAACGGCTAGATCAACGAAACGACAGCAGCGACAAATTGAAGAGTCAATAAGGGCAGCAAAAAAGTTGTGTTCTACTCAAGAAACCGATTCTGTCTCAGCAAATTGTGATGAAGATTCGGTGCGTGAATCTTCCCCAGAAACGTATCCGATAACAGAGGTATCCCAGACAAACATGCCCTCTGCAGACACACCATCGACTTTAACGGTAAATCGGAATACATTGCCGATGCCAACAGTTGCTAAGGCCTGTGATAGATATGGTTTATCAACGCAATCTGCTGCTGCTGTTGCTTCTGCGGTTTTGGCTGACGCCGGCTTGGTTTCTACCAAAGATTTAACCCTGGTTATCGATAAAAACAAGATCCACAGAGCTGTATCTAAAGGCCGGGCAGAAGCTTCAAAAGATATTGGAGGTATTGTTATAAAAAGCATTTACTTTGATGGACGAAAAGACAAGACTCTGATAAATGAGAAAATAGGCGATTGTTACCATTGCAAAGAAGTTTTAGAAGAGCACATCTCAATTTTAGCAGAACCTGGATCAATTTATTTGGGACACACAACGCCAAGTCGTGGCACTGCAAAGGGAATTCTTACTTTGATCACAACTTTATTAGAGGGTCAAGGTTGGAATTTAGATGACGTGATTTGCGTTGGATGTGACAGAACTGCAACTAACACCGGTTGGAAGGGTGGCGTGATTCAATATTTAGAGGAGTAATTGGAGAGACCGTTACAATGATGTGTTTGTATGCTTCATGCCAATGAGTTACCCCTTCATAATTTGTTCTTGACCTTAGATGATTGCACTTCGGGTCCTAGAGAATATTCTGGACCTATCGGAAAACAATTAGCTGGTTGCGAAAATAAAATCATGGTGTCTTTTTGTGCGGTGGCTGGTAATTTGCCTGACTTGCCGAAAAATGTTGTCGATGAACTAAGTACGGATCAAAAATATCTTTATGAGATATGCCATGCTGTATCAACTGGTTCCTGTATCCTGAGCTGGCAAACCGTCAACGTGGAAAAATGGCGCACTCGAGATGGCTTACTTCTGCTAATTGTATACTCAGACTTTACGTAAGTACTCTTAATCCATCAGAAAATTTGCAATTACTTGTCAACTACATGGTTAAAGTATACGCTCCGATTTGGTTCCTAATCAAGCAAAAGACGTCTTTTAAGGACGGAGCCAAACATACTTTTCAACTGATTATGTACTCTCGATTTTTACCTGAAAATCTGAGATTTGTTGTGGATTCTGTTATCGAAACAAATGCTTTTTTTGCGCACCCAGAAAACCTACTTGTCAGTATGCTGTTTGATGATAGAGACCACATTCAGGAGCTAGCATTGCGAAGAATGATAAAAGCTAGAGAAGCTGAAAGTACTACTAAACGCAGGATATTTAAACAACCAAAAATGTACTTCTCTGCTAGAGATTACGCCGAAATTATTGTGTTTCACGAGTGTCAGGTTACAGCACCGCCGGTTCTTCAACATATTTCTAATGAGGACCTTCAAATCATGGCAAAAGATAAGAGCTTGGAAATTGTTGACTTTCCTTGTCGCACACAATCTGAGGAAAGATGTGTTAACTGGTAACAGAGGCCTCACAAAGTGTAACTGATGCTACTTCTAGAGATGGCTTTATTAGAACCAAATTGCAATCTCTAGCAGAAATGCCAAATTTTCGACATAAAAATAAGTTTAAATCCTAAGTTTTTGTCATTGATTATAAGCTCTATTTTGTTTTCTTGTGCTTTGTTTCATTAATATCAATAATAAAATACTTTTTAAACTTGATTTTTGTATTATTTTAGGCATACGGTTTAGGTCTGTAAAAACGTAAACTTTACAAAACTTCAAAGTGCGGTAGAACCCTCAAGATGACACACAATTTTAGTTTTTTTTTTTTTTACCTTTTTCGTTATCTGTGTAAAATTACGCAAATTTTGATACCTCTTGCGATAGTGTAGCTCGGAAAAAACTTTTTCTCATACATGGACGGGACACACTAATGCCTATCTCTCTGGCTGCTTGCCACGGAGAAGAATGCAGACCAGCTTCAACCGCCTTCAGCCATCTCCACCACTTCCTCGTTGCTTCTCTCTCCACCAACCTGCGATGGCCCTGTGTTTGGGGTATAAAAAGGATCCGCAGTCCTCATTTCAAGGCTGACTCACACAGCTCTGTATAGCACATCACTATGCCCGGCTGTGAACTGAAACCTTAGAACTTTAACTACTACAGACTGACTCGCGCAGCTCTGTTGTAGGACGTTACTCAGACTGGCCACGGACCGACACTTTCTACTTCACCTACTGCTACCTGCCTAGCGCAGCACCATTTGCAGAACGTTACACTGCCCGACTTCCTGCTAAAGCCTTCAGCTCCTCACAGCTACACAGCTAGCCACGTTCTTAAAGCTTACGAGTCCGAGTACCGACTGCCTGGGGTTACCCTCGGGCCCCGCGCCACCGTATACTCAGAGACTAGGCAATCCCTCTGTTGGCAACCTAGGTTCGACCCTTCAGGCCCCAATCAGGGTACAGGCTGGATATGAGTGTTTACTTGTTTCGACGATAAACAGACATGATCGAAATTGGCTGATTTATCTCTAACACCTGCTAATTCTTCAAACTTACTTCTTTCTATTTCCTACTTCGTCCCAGTGGTTCACAAACATTCTTGCAGGAGCAGGCACGTACACAACCAACTGTCCTTTCTTCGTCTTCAGGGAGCCCCGACTCTGTGGACCGGTGGCCCACTCGACTATTGCACCCTTCTGTAAGTGCTTGGGTAAGCCGGCGACGTCCCGCCCACCAACGCAATTGCTGGAGGCCAATAGTAAGGCCTACCTACCACCCCCTCTGCTTGTTTCTTCTTCCCCTCAGGCCATACCCACGTGTACGGAATGCCCACCGTCACCCTCTCTACGCTAGTTCCCACTTAGGCCTTGCCACAGGGCTAGGTGAGATAAAGCGGCCAAAGGAGGGCTAGTCCTGGTTGGAGGCCTGGTTGAGGGCGAATGCAATGCCAACCAGGTGTATTCCTGGAAGAGAGAGGCTGCTGCATTAGGGCATGTCAAATTTTTTGACTTTCTTTTTCAAAAAATGAGGGGGGTCAAAAAGTTGTATTTTGGTTAGCGATTCACAAATATATTTACATGAACTGACAATTACATTGGTTTGCTTGGTAAATAGGTACTTCAATTTCGTGATATTTTCACGTTTCATGTAAAATTTGCAGCAAACTGTCTTCTCTCAAGAAGTGCCTTCTTATCATTATTTCTGTTTGTACTTCTGCTCTAAGGTTAAGAATATACTTATATTTTACTATGACATCTATAAAAATATTTTATGCCACTCGTAAAAGTGTTTAAACTAGCAAGACTCATTTGCAGCTAAGTATCTTTTTATTATTTTTTATTAATATCATACAAATAGTGACTTTGTTTCCCAGGCACAAATAGTTTCTTCCAATTTCAAAATCTGAAAATTCGGAACCATGGCTAGTAAAAGGACGACAAGATTGGCAACTTCCAATCACATGAGTAACTTCATTGGAACTGGTCAAGAAATGCTGCCTTCTGAACTCCCAACTCTGCGTGATGTTCTAAGATATGGGCTTCTGCTAAGAGAACAAAGTGTAGAGAATGTCACAAATTACCCAGCAGCCACTCTTGCAAAGGATATTAATCCATGAGTGCTTGAACAGTGGGAGCGAGCAAACAGTTGTTTTGTGTTGCCAATTGTTAATTCAAGAGTCACAGTCCTGAAGACGATAGAAGAAAACTGGGAAAAGGCCAAAAACATATCACTTGGCAGAGGAAAACTGGAAGTGAAAGAGGCTTTCTAGTAATGTTAGACAAGCTCTTTGACATCCTCAATTGCAAGTGTGAGATTAAGCTATGTCTAGAATTTGATGGTCCGTGTCCAGGTGGTGCCGACTGTAAACATGAAGTGCACATCTCCTGCTCTTGTTCTAAGGATATGAAGATCCCTGTCAAAGAACTAGTGTTTATTAATAGTCAAAGAGAGAAGGTTGGATCTGTTGGACAGCATCAAATTGGAATACCAGATCTACCTGAGCACAGAAGACAAATTAAAAAAGCAGAAGAGGCAAGAAGATGAATAAAGAAGAATTTATGAATGTAAGCTGAAAAGGAAGGAAGAATTAACATTACAACCAGATGAACTTCTTTTGTCCGACGAAGATGAAGAGCCAACTGATGTTACAGATGAAGAATCTGAAGATCCTTTGCAGATTCCATGTGATGATTCCGATATACCTCCTACTTTAAGTACAAGTCAATATAATACATTACAATTGCGCAATGTTGCATTGCATAGTATTAGGTATGGTGTCGGTCTACGTGTTACAGCTACCATTACAACAGCTGCATTTTTGGATGCTGGATTAACTACTGAAGGTGACAGGGGACTTGTGGTTGGTCACAATAAAGTAAAAAGGGCACAAGAAAAAGTCACGAAAGCACTTGATGAAGAATTTCATACTTGATGCAGGACAGGCAATATTGAATGTATCTTCTTTGATGGACGCCAAGATTTCACTAAAGTTCTGTTACAGGCAGACAACTCAAGTCATCAGTTTCCAAGTATTGTGAAAGAAGAGCATTACACTGTTTGCAGTGAGCCAGGTGGAAGGTATATTTGCCATTTTACTCCAGAGAAAGACTTAACGAAAAGGAAACCTGCTGAAGTTATTGCTAACCATCTTGTGGATTTTTTTTAAAGAAAAACAGCATTGATAAAAGTTTGCAGGCTATTGGTGGTGACTCAACGAATGTTAACACTGGTTGGGAAGGAGGGGTCATGCATTGGGTTGAGACAAAGCTGAATCGTAAACTCATCTGGTTGGCTTGTGCTCTTCATACTAATGAGCTACCTTTGCGGCACTTGATCACCGAGTTGGATGGAAAAACTTTGTCTAACAAGTGGAGTGGTAAGATTGGCAACATGTTTGATGCTGCAACAGAACTTGAAATCAATCCCTCATTTGTCAGAATATCCTTTCCAGAGCCTTTGGTTCCATTGAGTGACACTGTTCTCAAAGATCACTCTACAGATCAGTCTTATGGTTACAGGATAACTCAGGCCATAAGGACAGGTGTACTTCCAATTGATCTGGCATTACTATACATTGGTCCTGTAAGCCACTCTCGGTGGTTAACAAATGCGAATAGGATTTGTTGCATATGGGTTTCAAAACATGGTCTTAAAGGCAACAACTTGAAGACGTTACAACTGCCTGTGGAATACATTGTTGGCATTTACTATCCCTGCTGGTTTACAATTAAATTGAAATTCTCTTGGGTGGAAGGACTTCGCCACATTCTTTATCAATTGAAGCTCCTAAAATCTCAGAAGAAGGCAGTAGCAGATATTGTTTTGCCAACAATCCAACGTTCATCGTGGTTCGCATTTAGTGAAATGGTGCTTCAGACACTTTTATGCTCGGAAGACCAAGAAGGAAGGAAAGCAGGGGTCCAGAAGATAATTGAATTAAGGAATGAAGATGATGTAACACCAGGAGACCTATCTGTTCGGCCTAGGAATAAACCTGCATTAAATCCAAATACAACTTCCCTTTTGGAACTGATAGACGTCAGAAAAAGTATATGAACCTCCACTTACTTGTAAATTCAAAATATCAGAAATAAGAAAGTTTGTTGAAGTGCCAATGCAAGTTCCAAAGTGGCCATGTCATGGACAGTCCATAGAGAGGTGTGCAAAACAAGTAACAGAGGCTTCTGGCAAAGTGTATACTCATGGGAAATGAGAACGATTCATTAAAGGCGAGGAAGCAAGCAGAAGAATGATGTCTAGGAATGAATTGAAGCAAGATTTGATTAATATTGTTGGTTGAAGCTTTTTACATTTTTTACAATGTGTTTTCAGTGTTTCATAATAAAGACAAAATATAAATAAAATTGTTTGAGTTCATTAAACCACTTTTAGAGCGAATTTTGTTGGAGTTAATATTAAGTTATCCCCCTTTTTTTTTTCTTTCGGAAATTTCAATATAGATTATAAACAAGCACAAATTTACCAAGGAAAATCTTTATGAATAAGGAAAAATCTTTTAAATTAGGGTATTACGCATCAAAAGGCACATTTTTGAACCCCCTCATCCCCAAAAATCACAAATTTTTATTTTTGCCCTCCAAATTGACACGCCCTACTGCTACATGTCAGAGGGGAACAACTACCGGGACGTCCAGCGAAGGCCGAGACACTGTCTTCAAGATACTGTGGCACGTTCCTCACGCTGTCTCCCCACTGCCTTCTAATAAGCCCGTAGCTAACAAATGGCCCGCAGCAGTAGGAAATATGGCCAGGCTCTTGGAACCTCAGACCAGCCACACACTCACCAGAATACAGACGCAGCCAACCCCGACCAGCGCTTCACCCCGTGCCCAGCAACCCATTATAGAATCGCCGAAGGCATCAAAACCCCGCACTTAACAATCACCCTGTCAAGTCGACAACACCCGCTTCCCAGCCATCTGGAGGGAAGGCGTGCAACGCCATTAACTCCAGAACCACCTGATAGATGAGGCATCAAGCATACATAGAGTCTTTGGGTGGGAATTGAAAATCATATGCTAAAGTGAAAGATAGGTTGATGTGAAGTATACTGTTTTGGAATTTTACTATAATTTATTACCCACAAAGAACCTGCATATACAGTCTAATGAAGTCCCTTTTGTATTTAAAACCACACACCATGTTCCTGGATGTTGAACAAGGCTCTTCAGAACTGCACAACCAAGCAGCAGTATACACCAAACCTACCAACAACCTTCAATACCTATCTGTGAGCTACCACCCATTCCATGCCAAGCAATTCCCACCATGCAGTCTTTTCAACACAGCTAAGTACATATGCTTCACCTGCAAAGACACTGCAATATGGACAGAAGCCAACCCTGACCTTCCCACACATATAACAAGCCATCCGAGAGAATGGAACACGAGCCAAGGTTGGTAATTCTGACTTCCCACTAGTTGTCCCGTATCATGAGCGCATCAACGAACTCGTACCATCCCCAAGTCTGGACGTAAATTCTGCCTTCTTCACCATTCATGCCGCGTCTGTTTTGAAAACCACCTGACCTCTGCAACAAACGAGTTTGCCTGAGACTACAATCCAGTACTACATATACTCAGAAATCCAATACCGCCACAATCCTTGCAGGATCTCTTTCAACCTGCAGTCACATCAGGCCAACAAGAATATATTTAATGCTTCCGCCACCACACATGTATACAGTATTAATGAAACTTTTTATATCTGCTACTCTCACTAAGTAATAATTCCATGCCAAATTTCTAAAAAAACGGATAAACATTTCTGAAAATTACTTATTATTACCACTTCAGAGATCTTTCTGATGAGTGCAGTGTGCAAGTAAAATATCCACTATTCTGTTATAAATGTGCAAAACTCCTTTTGTCACTTTCCTACCACAATGTGGAGAGTTTAGTAAACAATTATATATCAACTCTGCCATGCTATGAAATTACAACTACGTAAACAAGTTTAATAGTTTTATTTTTTTGTTTCTTTTTTTGACATTAAAATTTTAAGCATTCTATAAAAGGCAATGAAAGAAAAACAGTGGGTTCTTGATGCTGTACAGTCACTGGTTAAAAAATTATTCTTTCTAACACAACACAGATAAATATACACAAATATTCAGTACATACTGTCCATCAGACTGTATGTTCATGAGATACTTGGTGATACTTGCATTATCTGTAGCAGCCATCTCAAAGTATGACGACAATCCTAGAGGCTGATTCAAGTTTTTTATCTTTCTGACAGCACTAATCAGTCGTCTGCCACTCCTTGGAAATGAATGTGTGTGTGTGCATCATTACATTGCTCCAGTTTGCCTACATATTTTGAGATGAGGACTGCTATTTTTTGTTTCTTATGAAATAGTTTTTATGAACAAATTGATTTGCTCACTGGATCATGCAGTAAAGTACAGAAACTGGAACTGAGGCTGTGTCTCAATTGCATGTACATAGTTGTTAAGTATATACATATTCGTACTTGCTGTTGTGTGTACTTACCCTGACTACTGAGACGGTTTTCTCTGGCTATACTTGACTCGTCGCACAACCTGGTGTAAATAACGACCTACTAGAAAGTAAACACATGTTTTGTTATTCTGAGCTAACAACTCTATTGTTTTTACTGTAAATAACATTTTGTTATCTATGTTGGTTGTCTTTGGTTTCGTTTGTGTCTATGGTAAGGTTTTTTTTGTGATGTTAAAAAAAAAAGACAATAATGCATTTGTCATGTGTAACAGGTAGGTTATTACACTGAAGAGCCAAAAAAACTGGTATAGGAATGCGTATGGAAATAACAAAGGTATAGAACCAATCAGAGTAACGCGCTGCGGTCGGCAGCTAGATCGGTTACTGCTGCTACAATGGCAGGATATCAAGATTTAAGTCAGTTTGAACGTGGTTTTATAGTCGGTGCACAAGAGATGGGACATAGCATCTCAGAGGTAGCAATAACATTTGGATGTTCGCGTATGACCATTTCATGAGTGTACTGTGAAAATCGGGAATCCGGTAAAACATCACATCTTCGACATCACTGCGGCCGGAAAAAGATTGTGAAAGAACGGGAAAAACGACAACTGACGAGAATCATTAAACGTGACAGATGTGCCACCCTTTCTCAAAATGGTGCAGATTGGATTTGTGGACTGCCCTGCAGGATTCATGGTGTGGATTGCCTCCTGCATACCTTCAGACATTAGTCGAGTCCATGCCACGTTGTCTTGTGGCACTTCTGCGTGCTCTGGGGCCCTACACGATATTAGGCAGGTCTACCAGTTTTTTTGGCTCTTCAGTGTATAAAAAGAGAAATAATGTTGCACATTGGTCGCTTTGTAGAGCAATAAGACTGCGGGTAAGTAGAACCACAAACAGTTCCCATCATACGTTATGTACGTGATGTTTGAAAACAAACATGGCGACTGCCGCAAGTACGCAAATTCACCCAGCAAGTAAGCAACTTTGTGCACTTGGCAAGTACAGATGCTGTGTGTACTATATTAGGAATTTGGATGGCGTTAGTATACACTTAGTGACATCACAGGCAGGGGCGTAGTATGGACATGTATATACTTGACGGGAATTGTGACACAGCCTGAATGCCAACAGAACAATTAAAAAAAACAGGTAAAATCTTGCAATGGAGTTGGTTTAAAGAACTACTGCCACTAGAATGGTGCAAGTTGTGTGCTTGTGAACATCACATAATCTATAACCTGGGAAAACAGGAAAGTTATCAGATAAGTTGTTATGGCCTGGCTTGATCATTTCACTAGACTACTGACTTGCAAAACTTGGGCACTTTTTCACACCAGAGATCAATCCACCGGACACATGGCTTATTCTCAGAGGAGTATAATGTAAACAAACTGGCCCAGTGTAATGAGTTAATCACGATCAAGCACTGCAGAGTTCACAAACCCGTAGAGGGCAAGAAAACGTAAAAATGCAAGTACTTGCCACATGGTGGGGTTAACATGTTATAAATAATAAGTGATGAAAAACATGAAATTTTATAGAATGATTTATAATATGTTTTGTTTGAATTTATGAATCACAAACTGTTTACCACAATCAGATTCTTGACTTTTACAGATTTACTTTAACCACATTCACATCAATTATTTTTTTCCAAATTTTTTTGAACCACTTTCAAATGCCCTGACTACTCTATGGTTTCCTTAACCACTCTCAAATACTTACTTATCCAATTTTTCTTTGCCTTTTTGGATTTTCCCTAGACATAGTCAAATTTCCCAAGTTTTCCAAGTCCTCCTTAAACACATTCACATTTTCAACTTTTCTGAAACGCCAAGATCTGTAACAACACCTGCTTTGCTCACACTAAAACCAATCTGAGAACATCAGTATCAGAAATGCAGGGATGATAATTAAGAGTAACACCAGACAGAATATGCTACCATGCTCTGATTACTACAATGTCCACAAACAAAAGGGTACAGGTAATGAGATTACATACTACAGATAACATTAGCAGAATTTCATGACATGCATGTCATGTCCTTTATAGATGTAATGTTTAATGAATTTCCTTTAGCTCTTTGAATGTAAATGCTTTCCTCAAATGTCATAAAAATCAACTAATATAATTTCAGTGACACACAGATTTTCTCCTGAACTGCATTGTGCAATATTGTACTTATAGAACATAGGCACCTTGATGAAAGAATTACACTTTAGGTACTGATAGTTACTATGGATACATGAGTGATGTAGCTCTCACTAAAAAAAATTATCAGGTTACAATTTAAATTTTTCAACACCATTTGTTTATAATTTGAAACTTTTTACATAGTGATGACAGTTGAATTACATCTTGGAAGAAATGACACCTATGACGAAATGAAAAGATGGCAACACTGATCAGTTTCATTACAGGTGTGCTATAACATGACTGCTATTGTCAGCCGTGCTTCCACGTGAGATTGCTTCAGGAAAACAGACAGGAGATAACTGGTGATGTCTGTGGCAGGTTCGTCTGCTGTAGCTGCCTGTCATCACTGTAAGGGAGGGGGGGGGGCACACCGATAGATAGGCCCCACCTGAGGTTCTCTTGGTGGCAGTGAAGATATCTGGAGGGTTGCCTATATGGAGAAGGGTGAACGCAGTTCCAGTACTGGTCTAGACAGTCAGTGGAGGTTCAGGTAGCGGCTCAGTTGAACCAAGGCTGCCTCTGAGTGTGAGTCTCAAGAGGATGTGGGAGGGACTGGATGGTATGCCGCAGTTATCACGCTGGGGGTCGGAACTGGTCAAATATGCTCCTTTGTGCAGATTGAGCCCACCAGCACAGTGTTCTAACATGTTCTCCGAAAGAAGGTTGGACATGACCGTCTGGTGGTTTATCATTAAAAGGTGGCTAGGGAACAGTAGGCGCTGAGTGCTGGTACATGGTGTTGGCCTTCTGGTCACCTGAAAGATCTGCGAGTCCAGCTCAGTTTGCTCCCTCAGTTAACTCTGTATCCATCTACAGTCACTGAGTCATTGATGCAGGATGGCGTCCTGCCCCTTCCCAAGCCTGTCAGTGCATCATGCACACTGGTAGCATGATGAGAGCAAGAGAGTGCAGTGCAAGTGCAGTGACATGTCGGGTAGTGTAGCGTAGCGTAGCGCATGCGAGCACGGTAACCTCGACTCCGTCTCTCCCAACCTCCCCAGAAATGAGCACCGACGCACTGCTATGGAAAATTCGTAAACCAGTTGTAGCATCCCTGTGTATGAAAAATTCCCAGACTAAAACTTGTCGGGTAAACTGAAAAGACAACCCAAATAAATTAATTAACACAGCAGGATGCTGCAACTAGCTACATATTCGTTTTAAAATTATTTGGAATATTTTACTGAATTTTTATGAGGGTTTTTATAGTTTTATACAGTTTCATTAATTACATCACAAGTGATTAAAATGTGTTTCTTTTGAGCAAGGTGCCAATGCATATGTTTTCTATAATTTTGTAATTACTTTCAAGGGCTCTTACAATGTTTCTGTCATGTGTCACATTTTGGCGCACGCCCGCGTAGCTGTACTCGAGTCCATGCCGAAACCTGCAGTCTTCATTACAGCTTGCGTAAGGGTGGCACAGCGTAACGCCGCTCTGGGCGCCTTCATCTCTGTTTTACCAGCCATTTAGTCTGAAATAGTTTAATGACTAGTACCTTTTATTTATTTTGTCCGGAGATTACCCGTGTACTTTCCCGCAGAATAGCATCGCCCAGAGAGGTTTAACTTTCAATTAAAAATCACGTAATCATGAGGCTATGGGCCCAAGATTTTTCGCAGTGCAGCCTACCTTGACGGGTTAAGATCAGGAACCGCTTCAGTGTGTATCGCGTGTGAGTGTGCATGTAACTTCATTGTACACAAGGAAAATATGGGTGATTTTAAGTAATGGCATTATTATTCTGAGTGTTATCTTAACAGCGTTTAGGGGAACGGGACCTCAAAACCTGCCCACATTATATCAGCTTTGGCTTACATGAATAATTTCCAAATTCGTATCAGACATGTAGGTCTGCCTTAAAATAGGTCTGCAATATAAGGTATATAATGGCAATGGCATGAGGGGAGACTGTAATATCCCTCAACCTCAGGAGCTACAGCAGCCACAGCACCACGAGGGAACACCAAATACGTCCAGGTGATTGGCCACACATACCCTGAGATCCACCAACTTCAACTCACGTCATCGTCATCGTCTCCCGGCATGACTAGTGCCTACCTAGTAGAGCAAATTTTCCAAGTTCCAACACCTGAACTATATTCCTTTCAGTGTTACCGCTCCTGGGTCCAAAAGTGTCCCGGCCACTTGACACACTGACGCTTCATCATGAACAATGTCACCCCCCCCCCCCNATAGTCTAAGTGTAATCAGTGTGCTTCCTGTAGTTTTTCATTACATTACCCAACATAAATCTGTCTCAGAAAACGAGAGTGCACTACTTAACTCTTTGTTTTTGGCCATTCTGGCATATCTACCCACACTCTCTCTCGAATTTGTACTTATCCAATGACAAAGGCACTTGAAATAAAGCCAAAATATATTTTCTATTTTGTGTAGTTAAATAAGAGTTAGTCATGATTTGCTAATAACTCACCAAAAGACTGGGAAAGACAGTCTGCTACATAATCCGTTATAACACGAATGTAATTGTTCATTGCCAACATATGAAATTACAATGTAAGTGTAGTTATGTTTTATAATTTTTTTTCAAAGTCGTTTTCAGTAATTGTCTTTAAATTGTTTAATGTTTTGCATATTTGCTTTTACTTGTTAACTTGTAATCCCCCCCCCCCTACTAAATATNTGAGCTAGTTTTGCATGGACTGCCACCATGATCTTGAGTCTAAAACATATGCGTACTGGGGACGGTCACGCTTCTAACGGCCCCATGGACTTTCGTACTTTTGCAATCATCATGTAGTTATCAATGGACTTTAAGATACCAGAATATTTTTGTTTTCTGCCCAAGGGGCAGTAGAACCCTGTTATAACATTCACTCATATAACATTTTCCTGCATGTAACACCTAAAATCCCACCATTTCTCCATAACGCTTAATGGTTTCATTTCCTGCATATAGCAAAGTTCATATTTTTCATTTTCTGTTTATAACATCAGTATTTGTTCAATTCCTTGCAACATCTTAAATTCAATTTTTCTCTTAAGTAAAATTTTAGACATGTTAACAATGCAGTAGCCTACAAACAGATACAGAAAACTGTTTATACTTGAAATATTAAGGATTTTAGAGGTGATGGTCCTGAAAAAAATTACTATGATAACAGAATAGATGAGTGAGCAAGCATCCGGAATATATGTCATTGTGCACTAATTGATCTATGGCGTTCAGATCACTGATATTTTTGCATAAAATTATTCAGATAAAGATGTTGAAGAACTTTACTGGCTATTTATAAACAAAGATTATTCCATTGGAATTTTTTTTTCTTTATGTGTCCCTGCAGATGTAATACTGTTTCTTGCTTATAACATTTTCCTGCATATAACATTATATTTTCCTGCATCCTATAAAAATGTTATAACAGGGTTATATTATAGTACCCCCTCACCTCCTGCAGGCACATATGCTAAGGGGCTTACATTTTGATGTGAATTTTTCTACAGAGACACATGTTCATTTTGCTTGCATCAGATACCGGCAGGCCATAGTGCCGAGCCTGCTTCAGAGTGAGGGACCGCCTGGTACTCTACTTACGATAAACTGTGAGTACAAAATAAATTATGTGGTTTGTCATTTTCATTGCAGTCGCTTCATGACTGTCTTGATATGTCAGGGCCATAACCCTGCATTAGAAACCGGTAGACCTAGCTTGATGTAGAAGTGTAAAGCGTTAATAAAATAAGACTTGGTGATGCCTTTCACCAACAAAAACACATCCTTAAGAAGAAGTCCTTGGTCAAAAATAAACTGTGCATAGTTTATCAGTGTTATATAATCTGAAAAATAAGTATTTGTAGACATTTTCATAAAACCATTTTGAATTTTCCTATAACTGAATAACATCAAGAAAGTGAAACAGATGGTAGGTATGTGATAAAATATCCAAAACAGGATAATATTAATCTATTCTTCTGAGACTTTCCTTTATCACTATTATGGGACTTATTATATATTAAAAAAAAAAAAATTAAAATGTTAAGAGCAGAAATGAAAAAAATTGAAAAAGAAGTTTCTAAAACAGGATTATTTCCTAGTCCTCACATTACGTAGAGAATATTGTAATATTGACAACCGACCTAATGGGTGCTTCTAGTGTTGGCCGGTGTCAGTGCTCCACCCCCCTCCCCGTCTCCCAGACGGCTGGGAAGCAGGCGTCGTCAACTTGACGGGGTTTCTACTGGGAGTGGAGATGGCTGGTTTCGGAACCTCAATCACTTGGCATTGAACACGAGGAGGTGCACTGGTGAGTGTAGGTAGGTGTTGTTGGTACTCGTGATGGAGTGTACCTAGATACCAAGTTCAGGCGTCTGACCACCTTGTCTGCAGCTAAGAGCCGACTTGGAGCTACTGGTTTCTTTGGCGGTGTGGCAGGCAGTGGTGATATAGAACGTGGGATATGTCAAACCAAGTTCTTGTGTCTTCCGGTAGAGCTGGTGATAGTTCACCTCTGCCGAGCAGCTTCCTCTCTCTTCCTAGTACAGACCTGGCTGGCACCCAGCTCCCTACTCTCCAGGCCTCCAAACCTGCTTGGCTGCTTTCTCCCGCTCAGCCCTATGGCATGGCATAGTGGGGTGAAAGTTTAGAGAGGTGTACAATGGGTGTACCGTTGGGGTAGGCACAGCCTGAGAGGAAGTAAAGGTAGGCAGGTGGAAGGGGCAGGTAGGCCTGTTCTGCTGTTTTCCAGCAAGTGACTTGGAAGGCAGAACTTCACCGGCAGACCCAAGCACTTGTCAGATAATGTCAGCAGCAGGATAGGGGCATCTCTTCTCGTGTTACTCAGGAAGGTGGAATTTTGCCATAGATCCAAGAACTCACGACAAGACGAGGCTCCCTGAAGATGAGGTTGGGAACAGTGGTATCGGCTTGTGACTAGTCATGCAAAAATGTAAGTGGTTTTGTGGACGAAGCAGGAGATAGCGGGAGCAAGGTAGAGTAGTAAAGAGTGCTGGTAGTGAAAACTCAACCAAGTTTGGATTATGTCTGTTTATTGACTGATCAGTAAACACCCATAAACCAGCCTGTACCCTGACATGGGCCTGAAGGGCCGATCCTGGGATGCCGACCAGAACAACACCTAGACTCGGTAGATGCAGAAGCGCAAGAGGCAAGGGTGACCCCAGTCGTGTGGTACTCGTACTCATGACTCTACGTAGAGAGCTACTGGGTTGCCGAGAAGTGTGGAAGGCTTCAATGAGCTGACAGGCAGTATGGCGATCTAGACTGATGGATGACAATCAGTTAGTGATAAATGATGACTGAAGAAGATGGGCAGACTACCACCCTAAAACTGAGCCGCAAGAAACAATGATGGCTGATGAAGTTGGTATGTGTCCGGGCAGAATAAAACCCTACTATGGAATTGCGAGAGACAGCCTTGAACTGCACGCTGCTAGCACAGGGCCAACGTGAAGGGTGCGGGGGTAGCAGAGAGGTCGCAGAGAGAGAGGACGGCAGAGAAGTGGCGGAGATGTCTGAAGGCGGCTGAAGTTGGCAGACAATGGTAGTGATAGCTGAGGAACACAAACATCGACCAGCTGTGGATTTTCCACGGGCGTCATATCATTCACCTAGTTTAGCCTCACCACAACTGCGGTCCCCTCCTAAGAAGAGACGTTACGCCAAACACGCCACAGCTCACCTCTGAAGCCCAGGGTTGGCTTGGCCAGCCGATACTCCTATTGGCCGCAACCTGCTTCGCGCCACGGTATGGTTCTCTGTCCATTCAGCCCTCGGCTGCAGAGGGGAATCAGAATAAATCTTAATACCCCAGTATTCAGTGACCCAGTGTAAATACAGAAGTAGGCAGAGACTAAATTATCTGATGGTGGCGGGTGTGTGGCGTACGTGTGAGACAGTCATTTCGGTTAAGTTAAACTTTGAGCTCGTCCTTGGTGAAGATCAGTTATGAGAACTCAAGATGGTACACTTGACCATGTCTGGTGTTTAGTTGTCGTAGAAATTGTTTTGGTTGTGGTAATGAAAGTTGCACCACGGAGCATTTTTGGTCCTCCGGGGGCCGGATCGGTGCAGAAACGTAATATGGAAAGTTACAGTCGGCAACGGTTCAGCATGTCAGTGGGTCGTTGGGGGAAATGGCATCGCAACTGCACGTCCAACATAACCTCGTGGTATTGGGCATTGTGATGTGGTGTTGGCCCAGTTGTGGGCTCTTTGCAAGATCTGCAGGACAGAATTATCAGAAGTGTGCAAAGTTGGGGAAAGGCCGTATACTTGGTTGTGTTGTGAAAGAGAAAGTGGAGACCGAGGTTTGTTGGAGGAATGGGTTATACTGTTTCGTTCACAGAAATGAGTCTTGGCAAGCCAAGCTTTTTTTGGGGGCACAAGTGAACAATATCAGTGAACAATTCATTGATCGGCATTGGTAGTTTGCGATGGCGGCAGCAGCAGAGCGCAGTTGAGGCTGGTGCGGGCAGAGAATCAATTCCAACAGGCTGCAACTCTAGCAGAAATAGCCTTAACGGATCCAGCGCAATATCGCCTGTTTAGGACCACCTGTATGGATTTGGCTCACATTCGCAGTGGTTTCGAAGAGGACCATCTCCTCATCGCCTGCAGAGCTGAAGAGGTCGAGGACTTTGACAAAGAGGAACACAGAAGGAGACTCAATGTTTTTGATGACACATATTACCAAATCATGGCAGTGGCAGGTACAAGGTATTGCTGGTGCACCGGTTGTGGAGGTAAAGGATGTCGCAATGTGTTGCATCCAGCCAGCTGGTGAGGATCATCAGTAGTTTACCATTGAGACACTTGTGCTGAACAAAATCAATGAACAACTCCCAACTTCAAACGTGTCCCTCGCTCGGTAACTGGAAGCATTTGTCAAACCTAAAATTGGCTGATCCTCAGTTTGGGACACCACACTCCATCGACTTGTTAATCCAAGCAGAACTATTTCCACTTGTACTGACCCGCGGTAGAATAGACGGAGGTCCAGGTTCACCAGTTGCACTGAACTTGATCTTCAGATGGTTAGTGATGGACAGAGTGGACACTGCTACGGAATCATCAACCTCACTTGTGACTACATGTCTCCATATCTCAGCAATGTCCTTAGAAGAGAGTGTAAGGAACTTTGGGAATTGGAGGAGGTGCCCAAAGAAGTTCTGATCACACCTGAGGAAGCTCAATGTGAAGAATCCTATAAGCAAACACACCGCAGACAGTATAATGGAAGGTACGTGGTTGCACTTCCATTCAAATCAAGAAGGCCCGAACTTGGAGTCACGGGTCAAGACTGCACCATCTAGAGCGGCAATTTCGTCTGAACCCACAGGTAAACCTTCTCTACCAATATTTTATGACAGATTAGCTTGCATCAGGCCATATGGAGGAGATATCAGAAGCAGATGTCAACCAGGATTCATCTCATTACATCCCTCACCTCTACGTCTTGAAACCGGACAGCACGACCACCAAGCTGAGAGTTGTCTTCGATGCCTCTGCCAAGACATCATCGGGACATTCACTGAATGAGGTGCTGCTCTCAGGACAAAAACTTCAGTGTGACATTAGTGACTTGATAATCTGCTTTCGGTTGCATACACAGTTGTCCATATGGTAGACATTCAACAGATGTACAGGCAGATCTTGATCAATCCATGTCATCAAGACTACCCACGTATACTCTGGCATTTCAACACATCCTCAAGGGTCAAGAAATATAGATTGAAGACAGCCACTTATGGAGTCACCTCTTCTTAAATTTTTGGCTATTTGCTGTCTTCGTCAGCTCTCAGATGATGAGTGTCACAAGTTCCCACAAGCTGTCATGGTATTAAAAACAGATACATATGTGGATGATGTGGTGAGTGAAGCAGAGTCAGTGCAGGAAGCCGTAACACTTCAGGAGGAGTTGGTGGATATGCTGCGATCAGGAAGCTTCTGCCTTAGGAAATTTGCAAGCAATAGCTCTGAGTTTCTGGCAGCATTGCATCAGCCCCATCTTCAACAGCCCATTAAGCATCTGTTCAGCGATGCTGACGGAGCCACTCAACTAAAGGTTCTCGTTCTACAGTGGGGGCCAAGTAGCAATGTATTTTCATACAGGGTACGATCACCAGGTGGAGCGCTGACTAAAAGAGGTGTCTTATCTGATTTGACACATATTTTTGATCCACTTGGGTGGCGGTCGCCATTACTACTAATGGCTAAACACTTTATTCAACAGCTGTGGTTGGAAGGGGTCGGATGGGATGAAGAATTGCCAGAGGCCAAACAAATAAGGTGGACTCAATGGAGGGAAGAACTAGCTTGTGTCAAGCAGATTACCATTCCTCGAGGACCATCTGTGAGTTACCAGACTCAAGGTTGGAACTTCACGGATTCTCAGATAGCTCTGAGAAGGGCTATGCTGCAGTGGTATATGTTAAAGTCATTCCTGCTAGTGGTCCAGTGAAGGTGCACATGATAATGGCAAGATCGAAGGTAGATCCTACCAAGAAGGTTACTCTCCCCAGACTGGAACTCTGTGGAGCACTGCTTCTTGCAAAGACCATTCTTCGCTGTTTGCTGACAGTGTTCGGTAACCAACTAAAGGTTAGTGACGTTTTTGCATGGACTGACTCGACAGTGATGTTGGCGTGGCTCCAGTCATCATCTCACGACTGGAAGACATTTGTTGCCAATAGAGTGGGGGAAATTCAGATGAACACACCACCAGAATGGTGGCACTATGCTCAGTTAGAGGACTATACTGCGGACTGTGCCTTCGTGGATGAAGGACAGCCCAATGTCCTGCCAGCCAGTTTGTGAGTCTGTAGTAAGAGGAGACATGGAGGAGAGCTTTTCTGAAAAAAGTCGTGCACCAGTGTCTCCGACTGGAATTGTGCAATACATTGACTTATCATTGCTTGATCGATATTCATCTTGGAATAAGATAAAACGAATAACTGCATATTGCCTTCGCTTCATTGGGTTGAGAAAGCCTGACAACACAAGAGTTAAGGGACCTCTCACTGTTACAGAGTTGCAGGCATCTGTTTCGTTTTGGGTTAAGAAAACCCAGGCAGTAGAATACAGTGCAGAGCTTGCAGCCATTATGCTAGGGGAGTGCTCAGCCTCCCTGAAGAGGTTGAATCCCTTTATGGACAAGGATGGTATCCTCAGGGTGGACAGAAGGCTCCAGGCATCATCGCTGTCCTATAACCAGAAGCACCCCGTACTGCTTTCAAAGAAGTGTCGCTTGGTAGAACTGATAATGGACAAACTTCATCCAGGGCCGCAATACTTGTCTATTATGCAGCAGGAATTCTGGGTTGGGAACGGGCGAGATGCGGTTAGACAGCGGTTGCTTCAGTGCGTGACTTGTTCCTGTTGTTGGCCCAAACCAATGACGCCTGTGGTGGCAGGTCTTCCGGCTGAGCGGATCAATCCAGAAAAACCATTCTTGAAAACAGGTGTGGATTATGCAGGACCCTTCACCATCACAATGGGCAAAGGTCGAAAACCAAGGACATTCCGAGCCTATCTCTGTTTGTTTATTTTTCAATCAAGGCTCTTCATCTTGAGCTGGTATTGGAACTATCTACGGAGGCTTTCATGGCAGCATTCCGAAGATTTGTGGCTCGACATGACTGCTGTACAGAGTTATTTAGTAACTGCGAAACAAATTTTGTCGGCACTGTGTAAAGAACCCTACTGACCTCACCCCATTGACACCAAGTCATTTTCTAATGTTGGGACCATTACAAGCTGTTCCTGATGAAGATTTTACAGCTGTGCCTTCTGGTCGTCTGTCAAGATGGAATATCCTGTAGAAAATTCATCATGATTTCTGGCACCGGTGGCATCAAGACTACCTGTACCAACTGCAGGTTTGAAGAAAAGGGACAGCAGGTACAGTCAATCTTGAGCCAAACCCTCTTGTCTTGATTCAAGATCCTAATGTGCCACCTCTTCGTTGGCGACTTGGTCGTGTGGTCAAGATCTTCCCTGGTGCAGATAGAATAGTACGAGTGGCTCAACTCCGTACCGCTCAAGGACTTCTGACGTGCCTAGTTGTTAAGCAATGCCTCTTACCCTGATTTACTTTGAAATCATTTATTTCAAGGTGGACGGAATGTTCAGTGACCCAGTGTAAATATGGAAGTAGGCAGAGACTACATTATCTGACGGTGGCGGGTGTGTGGCATACGTGTGAGATAGTCATCTAGGTCAAGATAAACTTTGAGCTCGTCCTTGGTGAAGGTCAGTTATGAGAACTCAATAGGGCTGACTTGGCGCGTCTGGCGTTTGGTTGTTGTGGAAATCGTTTTGGTTGTGGTAATTAAAGTTTTGTCACGGAACACCTAGCCTGTGCCCAGTATGCCTGAAGGGCAAGGGTAACTTGATGGCCAAGACCCATGCAGAAATGGCAGAGTGAGGACGACCCCTGACAGCAAAGTACTAGGCACCCGGCGCAGTTGTGCCAGCACGATGGTACGGACCCTGTCCTTAGACTGGGACGAGTTTCTCAAGAGACAGTTGGGTTAGTGCATGGAGCACGGCGAATGCTCTTGCAGGCGAGTCGTGAAGGAAGACATTTGGCGGCTGAACAGCACAGTGAGCAGGTAGATCTGCTAGGCTGGCAAAAACTATCTTCCCGAGGAGCCTGTGCTAACCCTACTTATACCTGTTTGGCCGGGGGCGATTGAGGAAGGGAAAGCAATGAAGAGGAGAGAACTTGTTTCTCTGCTGCATGAGTGGCATGCATTTTCAGTACCCTAGGCTGAAAAGCTGGTCCACGGGGCAGAACCCAAGAGGTTTGCCAAGGCAGGCATGAATACAGCGAAGGTTGCCTGTGCTCAAACTGCAGCGGACCTCACAGGCCCACTCAAAGGTGACGGTGCTGACGTTGTCAAAGTCTGGTGATGGCATAGTTGAGCGCAGCCAAGGCGGAGGCTCTAGAGGGATCACAGATGTCACCCATGGAACATCATTGTAATACATATCAACAAATATTTTTTTATTTATCATACCAATAAACATTAAATTTCATATGTTCATACTTGGGATTAACTATTAAAATAACTAACAATTAAAATTGATTGTTAAGGAAGTGTTAATTTTAACTTATTAGGTCATTTTAAAACTAACGTTAGTTAACTTTGCAATTGCCTGGAGGCCAAAGATGAAAATGAAAAATATGCAAATGCCAGTAATATCTTGACAAAATTTTTAAAAATATGCAACATATTTGACGGCTGACGAGTTGCACATAATACACAGATTGATGCACTGACGTTATCTGTTACCTATGTACTGAAGCGCAGACTATTGTTAGTTACACACACTAAGATTGTGAGGTTGGCGACATGTCACTGTCACGGTCGCGATATATCGATACAATCTCTAGTTAGGCAAATAGCACAGTTCATGGTTCTTGTGCGGCGTGAGCAGTTAGATTATTTTTGTAGTTACTGCACTGGCCTGGTTTCATGCTAAGTTGTGTAAGAGATTATTTAAAAGTTTTATTTTAAATAGATTTGTAGAAGATTGTTTATTCATCACTTGATAAGTAGGCCTATCTGATTCAGCAATCAGCAACAAATATGTGGTAATTGTATTTTTATGAAACTGTAAATTGTGATTTTTTTTAATGTTTTGAATAAACAGCGACAAAAAACTTTTTTGAGACTTTATTTTAACAGTAAACATTTTTATGGATCTTTGACTACTAACTTGAATAAGTTAATTTTGTTTTTACTCAAACTTTAATCAGTCAATTTGCACAGATTTTAACTTCTAACTTTAATCAGTTAATTTTTTCTGTCTAACTTAAACTTTAATCAGTCAGCTTATTTTGTTAACTTTCCCACATATGCTAATGTTAAACAAGGGGAAAGAAGATGACTTTACATTACTGAGAACTTTGTATGAAAGAGGTGTTTATTAACAAAGTTTCACTGTACTTTGATAAAACATGTGTCCTGATGCAGCCAAACTGCAGTTCGCCAAGCACATCTGAATAGACGTGCTTACCACTGCTATGCACTGCCTGATATATGTGTGTAAAGTGGTCAGCTCAGGTGATTGGAAACCAACACAGACACAAACATGCACAGAGAGAGGCACACCTGCGCTGTGATTGGCGGAAGGAGGTGATGACCACGCCCGCCTTGCTCGAGTTCTGAGGAGAGTCGTGCTGGAGGCTCGCCCTCTGCGACATATTGGCAATGCTCTCCGAGTCCTGGATGGAGCGCCGGCTCATGTAGTAGTTCTGCCATACACAAACCCCTCCGTCAGCTCGCTGCCAACTCTTCACACTTGCCATCAAACACCAACACTAAGTTCAAACAAGTTTCTTTGGTACTCTACGTGGATGCAGATAGCATCTAAGTACGTCTGGTCGGTCAGAGCTCTTTCAGGCAAGCACGGGGACTGGTACCCCTTATGTGGTTTTCTGTCCCTGTCCTGAGCAAAGCTGTTGCTAAAAATCTGTTTCTGGTGCTTAGCAAGAAAATGGTTTTTTAAATAACATTTAACAAATTTACGGAAAGTGCACCACAGCTGCTGCATGTCAAAGTTGAGGTGTGATAAGCTGAGAATGTACTGAGTGACTTTGACTGAGTTTGTTTACTGTCATTGACTTGTCTGTTTGGCACATGCACATAGCTGTGCACTTTCCTGTAAAGTAAAAAGGTCAAATCTCAGAAACAGCACACATAGTATGTAGTTAGTTTAGTAGACAGAAAGTGGGGAGGGATCACGATCTACCAGTGGTGGATGCAGTGGGAGCAGCGGCAGTTACCTGGAGCACAGTGGATGAGAGGTTGGCAGTAGTGATGGAGGCAGAGCGCGAGGAGCAGGCGGTGGGGACCTCTACGTCAGAGGACGGCTGGTCCTGCCAGCCGCATGCGCGCCGTCTCTCCTCCTGGCTCTTGAACTGCACCCCTGCAAAACATCACGACACATCACACACTTCCGCTCTGCCCGCCTTGTGGCACGGCCACCAGCGTCTATCTGTCCACTGTCACTCAGCCCAACACCTACATGCCTGCTTCGCTGGCAACCTATCTGACGAATATAAAATCAGCTCTTGATTCTATGACCCTGGGAATAATGACCCTCTCAATATAACAACCCTTTTTCAGAGAAACATGAAGAAAATATGGTTAAAAAGTAGGGGTGTACAAATATTTCAAAATTTGAATAGCTTCAAATAGCAATTTATGAAATATTCACATTCTATCTTAGAATTTCTTCTGCAAAAATTGTGAAAATTTTACATTCCTGTCACAAGTGTGATGCGCCACGAGCAACGTTATTCTCTCATCTAGCCTCGCCACAGCTGCGGCCCCGACCTAAGAAGAGCCGTTACACCGTACAAGCCACAGGGCACCTTCCAAGCCAGGGATGGCTTACTCGCTGTTGCCGCCTGCTGAGTTGCAACCCGCTTTGCATCACTTCGTTGCTCTCCATCCCTCCAGTGCCTGGCGCGTGAGGGGAATTAGCAGCCGCTCTCAGTTACTCTCTTCTCTCCTTTGCGTCTCTCTCTCCACACCCCGCAACCCCCGCGCTGGCCCTGTGCACCAAGTATAAATAGGACCCGCAGTTCTCTGATTGAGGCTAGCACACAAGCCCCCATAGCTCTACTTGTAACACACTGCAAGGCCAATCATACTAGCTTCTGCGCAGCTTCTTAAGGTAGACATCTATTCTTAATATACTTAATTTAGTAAGCTGTTGTGTCCTTGACATACAGCTTTAGATTAGCCCGAGGAGTCCGTGACAACTCAGGAATAATTTAAGTTATAATATTAGGTCATTGCTTGTGACACACCTCTCATCTGACAGCTGTCTGTATGTATGGTCATTCGCCTATGCCGATTCCAAGGCGTCAGGCATCAAGAAGCTCTCAGCAGCAGCTGGTGAAAGCCACACCAGCGAAGTTTCGTGCATTTGTAGCATGAAGGGTGGAAAAATACTCTGTTACAGCCCAGTGCTACAGAAGCTTGCCCGCCATGAGGTAGCACAGCAATTACCAGACACATACGATTTATCTACCCACTAATAAAGTGCATGGTTCCTACCTATCTGTCTCCTGTAACATTTTCTATTAATGCTTGCAACACCTTTTAATTCTTTCCTGTCGAAAGGATTTTTACTGTGTCTATGCCGGTTTATCTTTTTCTCTTCTTAGTTGTAGTACTTTAGCTATAAATACACTCAGAGAGGTTGTCATGGCCAAAACGAGGCCATGGCAACCCAATCCCTTGCTGCCGCAATACATGTCTCCTTGCATGATCTCCTTCCCTTGTAGGCGTATGGGGTCTAGTCCTCAGATGCACTTAACTCTAGTCCCTACTATGGGCTCACATCTAATACTTGGTTTTAGAGAAGGTTAGAAGAAAAAAGAAAAAAACAAAGTTCGAGGCTGTCTCACGCCAGTTCAAAAGCACGCTGTTACTGTGCTCGAGAACAACAAGACATCATGTCTCGCCTTTGCAGAACGTCACGCTACCCAAGCAACCATAGACTTTTTCAAGTCACCACTGCCTTTCGCAGTCTAGTCGAGAGTTCTACTCTGCACGACAACGCCACACTGCCCACCAGCATACCGAAGCCGCCGCATTTCCAGCTCCCTTGTAGCTTACCTACAGCTTTCACGAGTATGGTACCGCTGACTTGGGGTCACCCTCACCCCCGCGCTTCCGCATCTTCCGAGACTAGGTAAGATACCAGTTGCCAACTTAGGACCGGCCCTTCAGGCCTTAGCCAGAGTACAGGCTGGTTTATGTGTGTTTGATTGAGCAATCAATAAAACAGGCATAAATCTGACTTGGTTGAGTGTCTCTTCAAGCACTCTGTATTCCTACACGCTGTCCTTTCTCATTCCGGTTCGTCACCTGTCCTAGTAAGACTCTTCTACGGTTAGCCACGAGCAGAAACCTTGCTCCTTTTCTCTGCTATTGATAGCTGTCTCGTAGCGTAGCTTAGGAAGCTTGCCTAGAGCAGTTGTCCCTTGGACTATCGACCTTCCAGTAACTGCCTGGGTCAGACCGCGATGTCCGTGCACCAGGTCACCTGCTTGGAAACGATACACCAACCCCCAACAGGAGCCTCACTCTTCGTGACACCTGCGTCAGATCACGACGTCCCGCGCGCCAAGCCTCTGGACTGGAGACCAATGGTACAGGCCTACAACACTACCCGACCTCCACTTCCTTCACTCCATCAGGCTGTGTCTGCCCTTTTCTGGCCACCCACTATCAACCTAACTGGTTACCCCCACCACCATATGCCTCATTATAGGGCTAGGCGGGGCAAAGTTGCCAAGCAGAGGCTAGCTCAGGCTGGGGTATTGACGGAAAGCGGCCCGGTTGGCAACCAGGTATACTCCTGGAAGAAAGAGGAGGCAACATGTCAGAGAGGGTCAGCCACCAGCTCATCAAGCTCCACCTCGAGCCTCCTCTGGCATGTGCCACGTGCAGTATCTCCGCTGCCACCTACACTGCCCAAGAAGACGCCTACCTTCGTCTGACCAGTCAACGTTACCAGGGTAGTCAGGCCCCTTAATGTCACACCAGTTTATATCTCCACCAGGTACCCACTCGCCCATCGCTCGCAGGCAAGCCACGCAAAGCTCAACACGCAAAGCTCAACACGCAATTATAGAAGTGGCCAAAGCCAACAACCTAGGCACCAGGTAAAACCCCATTCAAGTGGCGACCACGGCTTCACCGTCGCCCAGGGTGGAAAGGACCTCGGCCTCATCCTCCAACGGTCATTCTCACAAGGGTGAACAACAAGGCGACAGGTGGCTACATATTTGCTTGACATTATGTATATGCTTACTCATTTGAAGTCATTCATTTAAACTTTTATGCCATAGAGCTAGACCGTTACTGATCACAGTCGTTTTTAAGAATTTTTGCCTTTTCATGAGGTGGCAAATCAACGATCATTAGATCAGAGTGAGGTTGTTTACATGGGTACGTTATTTAATAACTCGTTTAGAAACAAGATAAAAACCAGAATGATTAAGGAAAACTATTACACAACTTTTATTTTCACTGTAGGAGTTATGGAAGTATGACAGCAGAAGAAATGGGCATGGTTATGTTACTGTGGTTGTGCACTACCATAACAAAAATGTCTTTGTATCGCTTTTACCCTCATACCACATGGCGCCTTGAAACGAGCACATAAATGTTTTTGGTAATTACGATAATAGCATTTCATTACTGCGAACACATTCAAAAGTGAAAATTTCAATACATTGTTGAGGGCATGATCCAGCCACATGGTGGACATGAACAATACCAACATGGCATCGCATCACAGCTGTGGTGGAATGCAAACTAACAGCACTAGTAATGGTGTGCTGTACTAGTTAAATTGGTCGCAAGGCAGTTGCACAACTGTTTATAATGAAATGTTTGCATTTACAAAGTGTTTCATCTACTATGATACTACTTACACTAAACAAATTTTGTTACCAACTCAGGCCTGTGGTAACAGGAAATTGCAAACACCTACAAACAGTTTGCAGTACATTAGCAAATAGCACTACACCCACAAGCCCCAAACGACAGTGTTTGCACAATGTGCTACCAATTCAACTGCAAAAATATGCCTGTTAATATAGTGCGTTGTTTATTAACAGTTACATTATGGAGCAAACTTTTTAAGTTCAATAAGAAGAAAAATTATCCATTAAAAATGAAACACTGCACTATAATTATTTCTATTATATATAATTGAAATGAAATGTTTACCGGTATCTATTTGAATTCAAAACAATTAGCGTGTTATTTGATAATTTTACTATACAATTCAAAGATATTCAAACAACAAAATTCACTATTCACACACCTCTATTAAAAAGGTTGAAAATCAGAAGGGAATAGGCCAAGAAATAAGTTTGTTACATTTATTTTGGTCACTACACATTGTGGTTTCTGTACTACTAGCAAGTGGGTCAGATCAAAAAATAGACACCACCACAGCATGACCCTCCACCAGGGTCGCTGACATTTCTCCACGTGTGTCTGCCATTGTCATGATGTGCCACAAGCGCTGTGGGTGACATTCACAAACCTCAGCCTCTGGTGCTGCCCCCTAGTACACTGTATCATCGAGTGCCATCGCTCATTTCGCCTCTGTACTGTTCCATTCTGCAAGCTGAGAAAGCCCCTTACCACTTGAGAGGCCGACAATCCGCACGACGCTTTGCTCCAGTTAGAGTGGGTGGACTTACCCCCTTGCTAGGCTTGCTCTGGCCGGCAGGCCCCAAACGCACACGTTGGCCATGCATCAGAGGGGTTTCTGCAACCATGCAGCTCGCTCCAGCCGCCCCTCGAGTGCTATTTATTTCCTTGCACGCTCTCCAGAAGGGGCTTGCTGTGCCCTGCATGGTCTGGCATGGCCACTGTCACGTCATCGGGCTGCAGCAACTGCACCAGTGCACCCTCGTGCAGTGTATGGAATGCTCACCCATGCATTGAGATGTGTACCTAGTATTCTTTCACGTGTGAACGGGTCATGACCCATTCATCGAGCTAACCAGTACAGTGTCTGTAGTACTCAGAGAGTGAACATTTTAATCATCATAGTAATTAAATAAGAGAGTGTATTAGAAAAAAGTATAGTTTGTGGCCTATGAGCAAATTATAGTTTAATCAACCCTTCTGACATTACAAAGTTATAGAGGAATTCTCATTAAGCCACGTGCATTTTAACTACTCACTGAATTAAAGGGCTGTACTATTCAATGTGTTTTATGTAATTTTATAAGGGTTAATGTGTGTATGGCAAGCATAATGATTACATGAGAATTATATAAAGTATTTAATTTCAACTCAACTGCCCGGTTGCTGAGTTGCCCCAGAATTTGACAAACAGAAAATTCTCACATAAAATATAATTATTGTTACACGCCTCCTTTGTCTAATTAATATATGCAATTAGTCACCTACGGGCTTGTCAAAGTGTTTCATGTCCTCTAGAGTAGTTTCAGTTTAATTAACATAAGATTTACAGTACTCACATTTTCATGTTTTATATATAAAGACATAAGCAAGGACTCGGAACATTTTGCCAATGATAGAGTTATCAAACTAGAACATTTCAGTGCATAATGTATTTATCTTTTAATGCTATGCTAATGAGGTCAAGAAAATAATTTACTTTATGGAGTGGCGCGAGCTCTCGGTCAGCTCGTCGCTTGTCCATGCCAGTTCCAGCAGTCTGATTCAGCGGGTCGTAGGTGCTGCACATGCATCGCATCACGAGGGACCTTCACTACTTCGTCACTATCACTTCACTGTAATAGACTCAACGTAAGTTACCAGAACATTGCAAATTATTTTTACTCGTATCCCCCCCTGTTTGCAGCATCCCTCTGTCAGCTCATTTTGACCCCGGAGGTTTTACTTTCATGTAATATCTCTTTGCGTCATTTTCACACTTCACAGTCACGGCCACTGCAGACCTTGTGAGCCAGACCCACTTAAAAGTTTTGGTACATGTATGACAGTGTAAGCGAAATTACTCAATACAACTTATTACTGAAGCACCACTTGAATAGCCAACCAAGCTCAAGATGAATCGAAGGGGAAGAAAGAAATACAACTCTATCATTCTCTATCCCCTTCTTTTATGTATTCAAGGCAAGGAAAAGATGTTTACATTATTTTTATCTCTCTACCCAACCTGTTTGTAGACAAAATAAAAATATTTAAAAGTGAATGCACGCGGAGACATCCAAAGACGACATTATTTGCGGGAAAGAGCATTCCTATAGCAACTGTTTACATAGAAAATATTAACATACATTTTATGGAGAACTGGTATAACCAGAACACTTATTACATTTTAACCAGGAAAAAATGTAGCGCAGAATGTCTTAAGCGAATTTTACTGTATGTCTCAGACATAGATGTTTGTACACATGTGCCGAGGTTGAAGCATGCAAAAGCATCAATGCTAGTGCTAGGGTTATAGCCTTGTGGCAAGCCATTTTGGGTGAATGCGTCATATTAACGGTGCATAAAAAAGTTTTGTTTACATTTAACATCATTGTGGGTAGTGTGCAATGATGTTAGTGCACTGATGGAAGTTTGTCACATTTTTGACTAAAACATACATACAAATGCAGCTTTTTATCGTGCATAATGCAACGTTTCTTGCATTTTACCGTAGTTATTTCACATCTGCGTACTTTCTGCGACCCTAGTTATATTTCTTACTAAAGTATCAGCGATACCATACCCGATACTGATACCTTAAAAAACATTAAGTATCTGCCAATACGATACTTAGTATCAGCATCGCGAGAACCCTTTTTTAAAAGTAAATAATCATAATACCTAATTTGAAAATGTTAAAAAAAGTAAAGTTAAAAAGTAATTGTATGGTATCTCATTTGTAATATAAAAAAGTAAATAATTAAGTAGTAATTGTAAATAAGTGCCATATTTTGGCATGTATAGGAGACACATTTTATACTAATTTTTCATGTGATATGTACTTTTTGGAAAACAAATGGCAAATGTGTAAAAAGGTTCCTGACGAAAATAAAATTATACCAAAAGTCCTGCATCGCCAGACAATAGCCCTTAGGGCGGGGACACACAGACGTCACTGAGCTGCACATAGCGCGCTTTAACGTCAACGTGCTGCAACTAGCAGCTTAGAGATATACTGGGCTGATATGTGGAGACTTACAGACATGGCTGCCTACACACAATGCGCAATAGACATGTGTTACGTGCACAGCCTAGAAAAAAATATTTTTATAGTTCTACAACGTGCATCACACGTGCGTTGCCTGGCACAGCGCACTGCTTAGGAATGCGTTGCTCATAGTGTGGCAGGACACACGGGCACCACAGAAACACGGAGCAGCAATTTCTGTCGTTCACATTCAGTACAAGAGTGCGTTCTAGCTGACAATGGATGTCAAACTCTTAATTTGTAAGGTGCAAAAATGACCAATTATTTGCGATGTCGGTGGAAAGGATTATAAAGACAAGAATAAAAAGATGCAAACCTGGATGGACGTTTGTGAAGTGTTGTTTGGCGATGAATTTGTTGGCAAACAGGACATAGTCAAGTTGAGCTAGAGTTTACTTGTAACATATATTGCATTTCTACCATTAGTTTATTGTGCCGCTGTTCGCACTACAACTAGGTCGCTTCTCGACCATCCATGGTGATAAGGGTTTGTTTGATTCCCGGTCAGGTTATTCCTGAATTTTCACAAGTGGGAATCATGCCAAGCGACAGCCGGCTGGTTTTCTCGGAGATCTCCAAATTTCCCTGCACTTGCAGGCCTGTGCTGTTCCATATACATTTCATTTCATCCTTGTCTCTCAAGACCTTGGATGTCAAGAGCCACCCAAACCTCCCAGTCCAGTTGGTTTATCTGTTGGTTCGCCTAATTTATAATAAACTTAAAATTACTGGCCAGGAATCAAAAATGGATTGCCTTTGTGGGAAAACATCCCACGACATTATGTATTACTATGTAATTGAACGTAAATATAACATATAAATAATTGTATGTTATCAAGACTATTGTACAGTATGTAATCGGAAATAAAAAATCTCTATAAATGAATAACAAAATAATTGAAATTGATTTGTGATTGTACATTATTGGCAATTTTTTACTGTTACCTGCAGTGGAAAACGGCAAACGGTCATACAGTACACACTTTATTTAAATCTAAATTTTTTATTTTAAAAGTACATATATTTTAAATTAACTACAGTTGGATTTATTCTCATCAAAGTATTGTTATATTCACCTAACATTTTTATACTGACTACGTTTTTACACATGTGGTTCTGAACAGCCCGTATTTATTTGACAAAAATATTGCAAACCTCAAAATGTAGATACAGGTTGCATCGACCCTAACACACCGCAGCTTTAACTCCAGTGTGTCCTGCTAAATAATGTGTTTGACGTGCATTTTGCCCAACGTGCGCTTGACGCGCGTTCAATGCTAAAGCAACGCCCGTATGTCCCCGGCCCTAGAATTCAAGTCAATTATTTATGTGTGCTACCGTTGCATTGAACAGCTGCTAACAACTGCGCAATCAAATCATCAGCAAATTGCAAAATTGAAGCTTTGTGTGGTAACAGAAAATCCATTATTCCTAGCAGCAAGAACATGCTGAAACAGCTCTTCTTCCAGTTCTGGGTATTTGCACTTTGTGCTTTGCAAAGCACATTAATTTTACGAAATTTTCCCAATATATTATTTTTCGTGTACCAAAGTCGTATATATTTTTTTTCATCAACGCCAGTGGTCGACCAGCTGCCCTTTTACTGTGCTCACATGCATATACCACAACTTTCAATAAAAATTTTTTATTATAGCTCGTATGTTATTTTTTCATTAACACTCAAGTATGTGTATCAGAGAAGTGTGCATGAGAGAAAGGGAATGAACTGAAGCTATCAATGCTAGCACAGGTGTAAACAACCTGCAGAGGTCACGCTCAAGGCCACGTCGGTCACGTGCATCCGCAACAGCGCTGTTGCCAAGGATGATTGTAATTGCTTCACAGGAGCACATAGTTGCCAAATGTAGGAGCGCATAGTTGCCAAATGTCAGTTGTTACCGTACGTGAATATATCTAAGGCTTTAAAAAAGTTTCCACAAGCTATAAACGAGATTTTTTACTTTTCTGGTTTTTGAGGCTCAAAATCATGGTGCAGCCTATTTATACACGTGACCTGTACATGCCAAAATATGGTATTAATTATTGAATACAAATTCAAAACTTTAATAATAAAAATAAAGTATGTAATTTATGCAGCACAGCTATACGTTTAAGATAACTACAACTATTGTACTACTAGTTTCTTGCTGCTAATACTACTACAGCCAGTGTTTACACTGAAATACGTGGACATCACAGACAGAGACTACTTCCAACTTGAGAAGTGGCTAGCAGCTGAGCTGGCACGTACCGAGGATGATCGGCTTGTCGGCATCGTCCAGCAAGGACTCCCACTGGGAGCGGGGGCTGCGCGGCTCAGGGGGCGTGGCCTCCAGTGGTGCTGGTTCTGGTGGCGTGGGCTCCGTGTCCGAGTCTTTGTCACGAGACTGAGTCTCTGTGGGTGGAGACTCAGTGTCCTGGGGGCTGTTGTCCGAGCCGACCAATGTCACCGAGCTTAGGTTGCTGGGCGACGAAGGAGCACTCAACACCGTTGCATCTGCCACAACAACACACATCACATTCCACACCACTCCACTGTGTCTGCTGGCATGGGCACCTCATTGTACTGTTACAAGACGCCGGATGTCATATTCAACTTCGTGAGGGATGGAGGTCTTAATAAAAATAAAATAAGTAAATTTGATTTTTATTTATTTACACAGCTACTGTTTATAGAATTATTCTATCTATCCCCACTATAACCGTACTCATTTAATTTCACAGTGAGCACAATATTTAATGTATCTCAACTCTAATTAAAGTGCTTCTCAATGTCTCTGTTTGGTTATAGTCAATTAACTCACACTCATCATTAACACATGCTCAGTCTGTCTGTTGCCATCAGTTGAAATGTCTTACACTCGTGCATCCAGCTCTATAGTCCCGACTGCCAGTTACACCCTTCACTGTACCGATCCTCACAGTTGCAGATTTTACTCCCGCTGGTCACTTGTCACCACTCGTTGCTCTTCTGACTCGTCATTTATCACACAAGGTCGCGCAATCACCCAAACTCCAGACTCCCATAAACTCATTAACGCTTGGCACCGAGGTCTGTCATGGCTTAAATAATATCTCAGGCCCTGATCTGGAAGGTTCACCGCATCCCATGTCATGCTGAGAGAAACCAGGTCATCATGCAGAATATTCTTTCAGATAAACACAGAAATTCACTCTGCTGAAAGTCAGGAGCGCGTGAGATAAATGTGCTTATCATGGCAATATGGCTTTGTAACTTGTAGCTTTCAAGGATTATGGCTCGTCTGTTATTCAAACATTCCTTCGTGACTCGCTACCCGTATATCACTACTCTGTCCTTCTCTTTTGCTCAGTGGCGCAGGATGGGTTAAGGGCAATGATGCAGACCAGCGACACGTAACAGTACCACTGTGTCACGCCACCCAGGAGGATTGGATAGTTGGAGACATTTATTCAAATTATTAGAATTTCTCCGAGTGCTATGTGTGTACATATACAAAAAAATTATTCATATACATAAAAATAGTAAGAAATATTGTACAAATAATAAAGTGCACCAACATGATAATATCAGGAACAAAAGCAATTTTCATATTAAATCTGTAAATAAAACTGGTACTTCAAAAGCAGCCAGTAGTATGGGACTAAGACTATACAATAAAATACCACAAAATATTAAAATGTTGAAAGGAACAATTCATTTAAAAAGAGTTTTTCAGATTTCTATTAAATGATTTGTTCTATAGTGTAGCAGAATACCTATCCACAGGTTAAATTAGTGTGATGTGGTAGCATTTGTGTGCATATGAATTATTATATTTGTGGGTCTGTATTCATGATTGAGGTCCATGAGTTCAAACAGCGGTGTAACTGTTTTTGTAATTTTTAAATTATATTGAAATTGTTATAACATTAATGTAGGGATATGTATATTATCTGTAATCAGTATATTGTCTATCATGTACTGTATGTGTATTATCTATAATGTATTTGTATTTTGTATAATGTATGCATATAAATCTGACATGCTCTATATCCCCAGCATCACGATCAAACAGGCTGATCAGTTCTTTTGCATTAGTATCTGTCTGCAGATCAGTTTTTCAGCGACTGTGGTGGCGGTCAAGGAATCCTGCAAGTTATGCATTGATAATAGTTTGCCACAGTTCCGTAAGACCAAAGACTGCCACTCAAAAGACCGACCTCAAGATTTGTGGAGCATCGCATCATACCCTGCAAGACACTGGTACAAATGAAACTCTTACCAGTCATCAGGTTACAAGAGAAGATGAAGTCAGTGGTCAACACCCACCCACAACAACACTGGCAAGTATTGCAGTAAAATCATTTGTCTTGCTGGCAACAGCGAAAGTTGCAGTGAGAGATGCATGCAGGATCATCCAACTTGTCGAGCTCTAGACTCTGGTAACCAGGCTAACTTCATACCCAGTAGTTGCCTTCAGACGCTAGGTGTGCCACAAAGCAATTGTTCCTATTCTGTGCACAGACTCACTGAAGTGCCTGTCCCTTTGGCGAAGGGAATTGCCACTTGCCAGATCCAAACAATAGGTGATGAATCACAGGTGCTAACAACTGAAACTTTGGTTCTCTATTAGTTAAGTGAAGTGCTGCCAAACACTAATCATACTGTTGGTCAATGGGGACACCTGTCCAACACAAAAATGGTCGACACTCATTTTGGAATACATTACCCAATTGAACTGCTTTTGGGAGCAGAATTATTTCAGTTACTGTTGACTGGTGGTTGAATAGAAGGAGAACCTGGAGCTCTGGTCGGCTGGCAGGTAAGTAAGACATCTGTTTATTTGGCACCCACAGAGAGCTGATGGAGATAAACTGGAATGAGTCAGAAAAAGTAAAAAAACTTCAATATTTTATACGAGAAGAAAAAACTAGTGCTGCGTTTCTGTAGTGTTGCCACTGCCACTTGGCAACTGGGCCTCGCCCTGTCTGGAGACCGGAAGTGCATCAGTAAACTGATTGGGTTACAAACTATGCAACATTGCTGCTTGAACATACTGAAGTTAAGTCACTCTTTCTCCAACGCCACTATCTGCAAGCACCTAGATGATGGCAGTGTCAGAGACACAGTGGTTCAACTTCTCGTGTTTACAGACAAAGTGCCAGTGTTCCTGTTCCAAGCATGGGTAACCATCAAGAACTACAATACCTGAAATTTGTTGCAGGAAATCGACAGGCGAGGCTAAAACAAACTGGGAGAGCTACATAGCTAAGAATAAAGAACCTGCAAAAACCTTAATAACTTTAAAAGTGGAAAATCAGCTACAAACTATGCAGACTAGTTTAACACTTTTATAAAGAGAAATTCTTGGGATTGTGCAGAATAAATTACAGACATGGGAAAAGGGAGTAACAGAAATGATATATTTAGGTTTCACTAAACATATCAAAAAACCTTAACAGAAAGGAATGTCTGAATTTCAGATTGGGTGGGCATCATATCTCCCTGCCCCCATTTTCAGTTCAGCATCATTAACATTTCAATATAAAACAAAAATTACTTTTGGTTACTTTTAGCCATAATATTTTAGATTTGGATTACATGCAGAGTTGCCCATATTTATAAATGTCTGATAGCTGTAATAGAAATCCCGAAAACGAAATAGTAATATATCCCAAACACACTTACTGACAGGTGGGAACTGGGTAAATATGCACTGCATACACCATACAGCACAAAACAATTTCTCACGTGTAACTGCATGATTAGCTGTGTTCTGCTACAGGGGCGAGTTCCATTAGGTAGCAACTGTTTAATAGCCACTCAAACTGAGACATGGCTTTAATAGCAAACCTAGCGGCTAAATGACAAATAGAGAAAGTTTCACATTTATTGCATATGTAATATGATGTGTTGGGTGACGTCTGCGATCCCTCTTGTGCCTCCGCCTTAGTTGCGCTCTCCCCCACGCCAAACTATGCTTTCATCAGACTTCAGCAATGACAGTACTGTCACCTCTGAACGGGCCTCTGAAGTCTGCTGCTGCCTGAGCATACGCAACCCGTGCTGTATGAACATGTACATCAGCAACCTGGTTGTGTTCTGCCCCTGGAGCAGCCTTCCGGCCCGGGGTACTGAACGTGCATCCCGCTCGTGCAGCAGCGAGACAGGCTCTCTCTCCTTCATTACTCTCCCTTCCCACTAGCCCCCAGCCGAACAGGCATAAATATGACTCGCAGACCCCTCGGAGAAGATAGTTTTCACCAGCCCAGCAAATCTACCTGCTCACCATGCTGTTCAGCTGCCAAATGTCTTCCTTCACTCGCCTGCAAGAGCATTCGCCGTGCTCTGAGCACTAACCCATCTCTCTTGAGACTCTCTTCCCCGTCTAAGAACAGGGTCTGTACCATCGTGCTGGCACAACTGTGCCGGGTGCCTAGTACTTTGCTGTCACGGGCCACCCTCGCCCTGCCATTCCTGCATGGGTTTTGGCTGTCATGTCACCCCTGAACTTCAGGCATACTGGGCACAGGTTGGGTTATACATATGTGGTTTATAAATAATCCCACATAAACCACAACTCGGTTTTTACAGTTCTTGTTCACCTTGTACCTACCCAGCAATGTGCACCCTGTGGGGCTCAGGCATGACCTGAAACCCAAAGCACTTCAGGCTTACACCAGCTACATTAGGAGACTGTCTTTACCTCGGTCTGGATGTCTGACTACCAGTGATAAAGCTGTTTACCTGAGCACCACTGGGGCTAACAGCAAACCCTCGCTAACAAATCCTACTCGAAGGAGACATGGTTATCAGCGATAACACCACTTCTCTCGGCTCTTCGGGGAGTAGGCATAGTGAGGCTTCCCACTACCCCTAGGAGTATGTGCACCCTCCAAGCTGGAAACATTACCTGGGCATCACTGAGTTGGGGAGCGAGGTTTGCCACAGTCAGGTGAAGGGATGCTCTCCATTGGGAAATGAACCAATCCTCAGGCATCGGTGCCAGAGAAGGGCTCTGGGTCTCTGGAAGGCCCATCATTCCCTTACACACAGCTTAAGCCACCTTGTCTTACCACAAGAGCTTGCTTCAGTCTGAGCTTCCACCTTGCCACATGCCCCACCAACAGCAGGGAGCACAAGGCTGGGAAGATAGTCTCTACTCAGACTCAACAATCTGTGGGTCCGGGGGCCGACTGTCAGAGGGACTATACTCACCTGCATGAGGAAGTTGCTCCTCTGCAGTCTAGGAATGCTACTGCCACTTCTAACTGGCAGACCCCAACCAGGACCAGCAGTTCCAGCTGAGCAGTGTCGACCTACTATCCAGAACGCTTCAATGTGCCAAGACGACTATCGTCCTTGCTACCAACCTCGCCTAAGCACCGTTCAGAGCCCATCAAGCCTACACCACCTTCAGCAGTTAAACATATATCTGCCATCAGCTAATCCTGTCAGTATTGGAACGACATTTGCCCCAACCCATGCTACTACTCATCCTCTCGACACCTTGGCACCTTTACAGGCTGAGAGACAAGTTATAGAGTTACTGGAGAAGGGCTCCAGTGAACGGATCAACTGCTTCCAGGCTCCAAGAGAAGGAGAGACTTGGCATCCACACCGATCCTGCTTCCGCATAAGCTATGTATTGGAGTTCATATTACCTTATATCTGTCAAAACAAAACATGAATTATCACCAATTTCAGTACAGTACACAATAATAAAGTCCCTTGAGGAAATTTAAGGTTGGAATTAAGTAGTGGATCATGCATTGCGTATGCTGGACTTTGGTGATGCAAAAGGTTACGACACCTTAGAAAAGTTAAGATATTTTCAAAGTACAGCAGATTTTAGGTTGGTAGGTAGTGTTGCATGTGCAGGTGTTGGATGCACAGTACCTGTGAGCGTCTCCGAGCTGGACGAGACAGCGATCGTGGTGGCAGGGATGGTGAGGTGCTGGCCATCGTCTAGCTGGGACTCCACGCGCAAATTGACGCTTTTGCGAGGCGTTGTGGGTGACTGCTTTACTATGGACGGTCCTTCCTTGATGAGCCCCAGCTCTCGCTGCTCCTCCTCCACTATCACTGAAACAATAAGTCCCCTCCACTATCACTGTAACAATAAGTCCAGTCACTTCACAAACATATGCAGCTCACACGCCCAGTACTTACAGCACATCTGCACCATCATAGCACTTCCATCCAGACATATGACCACCTCAAACATAGGCACATCACCTCAAAAACAACACACCCTAGAAGAAAGACACAGCAAGATGGCACAGCGATAACACACTGGACTCAGCATAAAACGCAATGTTCATCTAACTTTTTCTTGCATAAGCTAATGACGATTTTGTTTTTATATAAATATCTTCCGTGACATCAATATAAATATATCAAATAAAAGAAGATGTTGGATATCTATTGCAAAACAGTAGCTGTACCAATGTGCAAACGAGTATTAGATACAAGTTTTACCCTTAGCTGCAGTCTCGACTGGTCAGTCACTGTGCCATAGTGACGTCAGCGCTTACCACTCAATGTACCGTTACTCAAACCAGGCGAGCCAACCTCCTTTATGTCAACAGAGAGGCGGGCGGGAGACCTGGCCTGCTCACAGACACTCCGTGGTACTGAGAATGGAAGACAAGCTGTCTTCGAATAAGAGGGGCGAATGTGGTGCCATCTAGCGGATGGTTTGGAAGTATTTACAAATCAGTTGGCAGTGCGCTCTGGGCGACAGAGATTCACACTGCCTACCACTTGACTTAAACCTTAAAAATCATACTTAAGCACGAGTATAAGAAAAGTATGTTTCAAGTATTGCTCAAATATGCTCAGTATGAATTCTGCCCTAAAATGTATTTAGTTGGACACTGTGTTTTGAATATGCAATTGGAGCTACAAATTTAGAAAGTCGCCAACATTTTAGTCATGTAAGCAACTTTAAAAGCATAAGGGCATTCAATCAGCTGCTACTAGACATCTGGCAGAAGCACATGTACAATGTAAATAAAACTAAATGAAACTGAACACACGCAAGAATTTTCTCTATTTGTTTGAAAAGGGGGGAGCGGGGATACACAAACTTTGGAGGAGTGTTAAACCACACATAAATATGAACTTTTCCAAATATAATCATTGCTTAACTTTGAACATAAGTATTTGTTACTTACATAGAACTGTTAAAATATCATTTATATTTTACATATGAACATTAATTATCTATTATATGTCCACTCACTTCCAAACTTCCAACCAAATTCCTGAATTTCAATCAGTGACTATACGTATAAGCCATTTGTTTGAATTTTCTTTAGTGTTTGAGTATAAACAATATATAAACATATTGTGTTCATAATAAAAGGTTTTGTATATAATACATTTTACATTTGTTAAAATAATTTTGTGGAATGGGGTGGAATAACAACCCCTATGCCCCTTACCCTTAGCTATGGCCCTAAACTTACTATTGAGAGTTGTTATAATATGGAAAGGACACATTCGTGTGCAGGTGCTGCTTATGCGCATAGTTATGTCACAGCATTTTTGGATATACGTACACAACCTCTTGTCACACAAGCAAATATTTATCTTTACACAAGCACGTCTTCATGAAAACAGTATTATTTTGAGCATGCTTAAAACTACTGTAGGTTGGATTTCCTTACATTCAAATTCTACGTTTCATCTGAAATAATAAGTAATTTATAATTGTGCAAGAAAATAAAATATATTTAATGCTGTAACACAAATTGAAGTATTTGTAGCCAACCAAGTAGTATATTTTTTTTCATTAGCCATTGACTCTCTCAGGGATGTAAATTTATTACAATGTACTTTATGAAAATAAGGGGAAAAGAAAAAAGCAGATCTGAAGGTTAGGGGTTCCGGCTTTTCCAATGCAAATGCAATGTTAAATAAGTTTACTTTGAAAAACTGGGTTTTTTTTTTATTTACCCACTACCCGTACATCTTAACATGAAGTATACATGGTATAATTACTAGTAGCGTAACATACATTAGAGTAATACATTTGTAAACCTTCCTAACTGAGGTAATTGAAATTGGCAAATAATGTAGTGGAATTGTAATTTTCCATTTTGAATCTGCATCACCCAAAATCATCAGTTAGCTTACAACGGATTAGTTTCTCTCGCAGCACGAGAACTACACATACCCAAAACTAGAATCGAGATTGAAATTACATTAGAACACAACAAATACCTCCTGGTAATATCTATATTACATCCCCCTTAATTATACAGTAACTGTATTTAATTCTTATTTTATTCACATGGTAAGTTGTATTATTGCAAAAAAAAAAAAACAATTGCAGTATACTGCAATGCACCCAGGAATATATTTGAAAGCAATTTTCTATTACACACANCTTCAATGCACCCAGGAATATATTGGAAAGTAATTTTCTGTTACACACATAATTTGCAATTATGTAATCATAGTAGATTGTAAACAAGCCTATTAAGTTTTAATTTTTAAATATAAAAATTTATACATAAAATATAAGTAAAAATTCAGTTTAACCAAAATTAAAGTACTTTTATGTTAACACAAATATAAAATGCTTGTGATGCTTGGCATGTTTAGGAGAAAACCAACTACATCAAACATGGGGTGATTTTTCAAAGGTTCCATTACAAATTGTGGAGAAACCACGAACAGACTATATCTTGAAATTATGGCTTTATTCAAATTGCCAAATATATTAAGAAATAAACACTGCAGTCTGTTGACACAAAAGTAAGCACTCCTGAAATCAACCTTCAGAAAAAAAGAAAGCCTGTGACTACATATATCACACATTTCAGCAATGACTGCAATACTGAAAGTATAAATCAGAAGAACATTTCACAAGAAATATTAATGTTTAAGTATACACCCAGTTAACAATTAATTTCTGCTGTAATTCTGTTTTGTTTTATTTCATGCAGACAAGTGCAGAAGTTAGTGTAGATATAATATAATTTTTAATGCCAAAATTTAAGAATTTACTACAATAATAAATACAACAATTTTTTTAATTGTTGTGACTGAAGTGATACAATTTGTAATGCTTTTCTTGCTGTATTTGACATACTTTGCTTTCCCAAAAAGACTTAGCATCCCACTGCCTGGGAAGATATGCCACCCTGAAGATTGGCTGTTGCTAAACTTGGAAGGAATTAACAATATTTTACAGAGATTTGTACATACTGTGTTGCACTTCAAAGGACCTCAATTAATGCGCATATTTATGTGACTGTTCACAGACCAGTTTAACAATAACTGTGAACTGTCATTAGTATGAGGAGGGGGGGTCACAAATATGTTTTATACCGCACATGCAACAATTATTGTCTAATTGAAATGTTAAGACGGTTACAAAATATCTGGGTGAACTGTTCAGTTCATACAAGTTGTTATAAACAGTGAGTTATTAACTACAACAAGCCTTTCTAACTAAATATTTTGGGGAGAAATCAGGTCCTACATTGATAGTGTAAATACAGGTTTTGTATCGTTAGTATTCCGCTCAGATAACGCTCGTGTTGGTGATGGCATTCAAATTTTATAAGCCAAAAGTCATTTTCTTGTATCAAGATCATTAGCCAAAAGTGATGTGTGTTAAGAGATGTGAAAACCCCTTGCATTAAGTGATGAACATATGGTGGAAATATGCTGTAGAAATGCAGAACAATTTGGCTCAGCCACAGAGTTTTTTGACAATTGTTTCCGTCATTAATAACAGAAAAGAAACATGTACATATAGGAGGGCCACGTGTAATGCTTGACGGGCACAACACAGGGGCGACAACAAAAAGTTCACATTTTTGCGAATAAACATTTTCGGCAAGTGCAACAAAACAGTCTTTAGGCTGTAAATATTCAGTATTGGTACCACTGATATATGCCAACCAAGTTTTTACCAGTAGTGGTGTTTGTGATTGCCCAATAAGTATTTATTCAGGACATCCCTGCACTTCAATATTTACATTTTCTTTAGTGAAAATTTTTTTGTGCAATTATTGTCACAAAGCCTATAGAATTTCATACGTTTTTAAAAATATAAAAAACTTAGCTGCCAACTGTCAGCATAGCAGATATTTGAATTACGAACTTCTGATCTATTTTCCCGTTTGTTGCGTTCGTGATGCAAATTAAATATAAATATTTTCTGAGCTGAAATCCTCTAGCATTGGCCATTTATGTTGTGTCTGTGGCTCTCCATAAAATCCAAAATGATTGACTGCTGGTGTTCCATTATACGTCCTTGGCGAGACATTCTTCAAATTAATTACAAGGATGAAAGATGTAATAACCGCGAAACAAACACACTGTGATGTGGGGAAGAGCAAAATAAACACGACTCCCGCCCAAAAAATAGTCGCCGATCGGCGTTGCCACCAACGATGATTGCTCATATTCCCCATCAAAATTAAAACAAACACATATGATTTGTAGCTCGTTTATAACAAACTTTTCAAGCATTTATAGTTTATGACAAACAGTAAATATTATTATTATTTTCAATTTGGTTCTAAATACAATTTTTCTACACATTCTGGCAATTCCGATACAAATATTCTTAGTCACATTTTTCTTGTAGGTTGCCGAACATGCAAGCAGACAACAAGGCTTAGGTAGCATAGGTGGATATAGTCGTTAAAGCCGAAGATACCCGAATGTGCTTGCCCGAAATGACTGAATACTCTGAAGACAATTTTCATGATGACTTTATTTTCGTCGGGTCGGCTGCGAGACAGTGGGCTCGTGGCAACGTTGGCAGTTCTCGATGAAACTTAGAATAAGCCCCCAGGTCACCTGCTTGGAAACGATAGGCCAACCCCCAAGGAGGCCCGGTCCACGTGACACCTGGGTATGCCTGCGACATCCCGCGCACCAGGGAGCCATGGGAGAGGACGCCCCTAGCCTTCTACTATATCCTCCAGTTTGGTACTTGGGTCTACCCATGACGTTCTGCGCGCTAAGCCACTGGACTGAAGGCCAGTAAAACAGTCCTCCAACCCTACCTAACCTCCACATCCTACTCTCCATCCGGCTGTGTCTACCCCTTACAGGCAACCCGCTATCAACCTATCTGGTTACCCCCCACCACTATATACCTATTGAGGGAAAACGGTCCGGTTGGAAACCAGGTATACACCTGGAAAAAAGAGGCTGCACGTCAGAGAGGGTATACAACCAACTCGTCAAGCTCCACCTCGAACCTCATTTGGCACATACCACATACACTATCTCCACTGACACCCATGATGCTGAAGAATACGCCTACCTTTGTCCGGCTAGTCAACGTTACCAGGGTAGTCAGGCCCCTTAACATCACACCCACCTACACACCTACCAGGGTATCCACTCGCCCTTCGTTTGCAAGTGCGCCACCCAAGGCTTACCGCTAGATTATAGAAGTGGCCAAAGCCAGCACCACAGGCACTAGGAAAAACCCAGTGCAAGCGGAGACCACTGCTTCACCGTCGCCCAATGAGGGAAGGACCTCTGCCTCACCCTCCAGCTACCAATCCCACTAAGTGTGAGCAATGAGGCTACAACGTGCCTAGGTTTGCTAGACAGCTACATAAGGGAAGGCAGCTGTAATTTGAACATGGTTTAGGCTATGTTTCTGCCTGTGTCAGAACTGGGTATTTTTTAGTGAGCTTGGCAATAGAGACTCGAACAGATAGAGATTCCCACAGGAGAATATTGTATATTCTGAATAAACACTGCAGCCCTTTATTCCAGTGTTTTGTCAGCTCATTGAAGAAGAGACATCCTTATTTAACTTTTCATTACTTAAAGCTCTCATTAACACAGTAAACTACGACATCCACAGGGACTTCTCGGAGAGGAATAAGGGAACCAGACATACTGGCTCAGACAATAACCAAACAATTCCTGCAGCACACAATTGTGCCTCTAGGGAAAATCCTTGTTGCAACTTGATGCCCGGTGCTGTGGCTGTTCTGTCTGTCTTAGTTGGACCTGGGACCTTCAGACACGACTGTCAAACAAGGTACCTGGAGGCAGGCACTACAATCCATCATGTTTGCGTGAGAAATTGGGATCCTGGCACAGGCAGGCAAAGGATAGACTCTGAGCCTATCTATCTACCTCTGTATGTTCTACCGCAATTCTTTGCCGGGTTCTGAGGTTTGGGGGACGGCAAATGCCTGCCTGATCCTGATCTTCCACGGGAGGGGAACACATCTACACTTCTGTGTTGCCACTGAGAAAGCCCTGCACTTTCACCCCCCCCCCCTCCAACACTGATGCCTTTCTCAAAGTGAGGGGGAGAAAGGAAGGGTAATGTTGCTGCAGTATCGAGAAACCCGAGAGTTAACGGCCCTCGGACCTCCAGCCCAGGTGGTGTATATGAGGCAGAAGGAGCTCGCCCAGCTCACAAAGCAGCAGCAAGTCAACAAACCCCCTCAATACCAACGCAGTCCCTTCTAGCCTCACACCAAGACCCTACACCTCATAATCCTTGCATAGGGCCAGGGCACCTAGCATCCAGCAGCCCTAGTATAGCAGTTTGCTATAGCAAAGTTATTATTTTTATTTGGATGTATATTAACCAGCAATGTTTATTTTGAACACCATTTTATTTTGGTTATTTATTTAGATTTTAAAGTAATAGTAATTTCAGCCCCTACAGTTTATTTTCAGTAATTTTTAAAGTCACTAAATAATTATTTTCTAAACCACTCATCCATTGCAATTTATTTTTATTTATGACTATGGTTTTATTGATTTTAAAATAGAAATCTTAAATAGTAAATCTGTATAGTCTTAAATTAACTTTGAAATTTTTAAAGAGTCCTGGTTGTGCAAGAAGAGAGCCGAGGTTCATAAGCCTAAGGTTCATTTTTGGATTTGTCCCAGTCTGCTTTTGACGTGGCGATGCTTAGCGCCAGGCGCCATTAAGTGCTTGAGAATACACATCTCCAGCCAGGTGACGCAAACTCTTTAATTGAGCCGGAGGGGCTCGTCCATGTATATTGGAGCTTTACTTTGTTAAAGAACAGTTAAGAACTATTGAAATATTACGGTTTCTAAGGATTTGGACTTTGATGTATATTGTAGATATGGCAAACCCGAGGTCCGCCACTCTATGGATTGAGCTAATGCCGAGGCGGAATAGTGAAGGAATACCTGAGGAATTATTTATTTTGAAAACGAGTGAAAAGAGAACGTAAAAAATTTTTGGTACGAGAAAACCTACATTTTTGTGAATATTTAACTTTTAAAACTTTGACATGTGACAATATTCTTAAAGAAAGTTGTGTTTTAATATTTTTTGTTTAAAAGTGATGTACAGTGGAAACTCTATCCACTGAATTTCAGGAAACCGACATAAAAATTCTATAGATGCAGACATTCTGTAGATGTGGACTAGACATTAGTAAAAAAAAAAAAATAATAAAAAAAAAAAACCAACCCATTAAACTTTATGCTGAACACATTGATAGGCCTAAGTTAGGTATTTGTCAAGTTTAACTAAAATAAAACAATGCAAATGGGAATATTAAAGTAAAAATTCATAATACAGTAGAACCCTGTAATAAAGTTCTCAAGGGAACCAAAAAGTGTTGACCTTATATGTAAAAAAAAAAACACAACAAACAATCCGGTATAATTTTTTCCAGTAGGCATACTCAAGTTTAATAAAAAACCTTTTTAAACACATCTTTTGAAACCACGTGCACAGAAATAGCTGCCGATGTAGCGGAAGTATTATCCATAGAGCAACTAACACAGTCGCAGTAACTAGCTAAGAAATAAAAATGTCTTGAATATTGTGATTGATAAAGTGCAATGAATAGGGTTTCCTTAATTTTGCGTTGCCTTTTTTGTTAACTTTCCGGGCATATTTATTAGAGCTACATTTAAACATATTTAAATTTGTAATTTTCACGAAAAAATATTCAAGTGAAAAACTTGCGAGTGTTGTTGGCAATATCACATCGCGTATCAATATCTCGAAAATATGGCACCACTGTTTCTTGTGGTTGCTCTGCTGGTCGTTAGCAACATGGCCGCCACCGTAAATATTACAAATTGCTTGCTGAACGTCTAATAAAACATGTACAGTACATTTTTAATACACATATGTACTGTATTTCCACATTTTTCAGTTCTTTTTGTATTTCATGCTCTCTAAATACATAATGTGTAGTCCGAGATGTCTATTGTCATTATTTATTTTTTGTTACAAAGTATGAGTTAAGTGCGACATAGTGATGAAATCAACAACCAGTTATTTCGGAAGTTGTAAATTACATAAATAGGACTAAATGCAGTGCAGTGAGATGTAAGTGAAAAACAATGTGTGTTGAAAATTAATTTTATTTGTGTTATTTATTAGTATTACTTGTGCATGTGTATATAATGTACTGTATACCGACTTCGTATGCCATGGTGATTACAGTTGATACTTATACTCGTTTAATAATTGGAGCATGAAATTTTTGGCAATGCTACAGAGATTTTTGTTCTATCGATGCGGTAAAAATTTTATTTTGAGTTTGGCAAAAACTGCCCTTGTAGCATTATTTACTTAGGAATTTTGTCAATATCACAGAAAATTTTCTGTGGTCATGAACTTTCGATCCATCCGCGCTTGATGGATTGAGTTTCCACTGTATTAAGATGGAATTTCTTGATAATTGATTACCCATTCAAACTCCTAGACTGCAGCTTCGTAGTCAGCCCTTACACACACATCAGTTTACACGGCATTCCATAGAAATACTGTACAATTTCAGTACAAAGTACCTAATTCAAATTAAAGTACTTTTCAATTTAAAATAGTACATCTTTCAAACCCCTGGCAGAAGTAATATCATTAAATACTCATTCAGTATAAATTATTTTTAATATTATGTATAAAATTTTAAGTTCCTCTAAGTACATTGTCAGCTCTCAAGACCTCAATGTTAAGAGCCGCCCAAATCTCTTCACTCACTCACTCTCTCACTCTAAGTACTTTGTATTAAGATTTTACTGTACTTGTTTGCTAAATTTGGTGGGAATCACTTGATTGTTACCAGAGATACGACACCACAAAAACTTTCAAAAACTGACTTCAAAAATGTTTAATAAATCACGATTCAGCTATGGTGAAAATAGTAAAACATAAAAAAGTATGTTAAGTGAAGAGCGGTGAAGGGAAGAGGGGCAGCATGGGAATTGAATACTCACGCTTGCGGGAGCTAACCCTCCAGTGCTGGGTGCGCAGGCCACCGCTCTGCGAGTCGTAGCTGTGGCTGCGGTCACGATCGCTCACCTCGGAGCAGTACCCCGATACAGAACTGGCTGCGCTGGTGCGACGCGGAGACACGCTGCTGCGCCGCCGTTCCTGGTCGCACAACACCAGTGCCGCCTGCTCCTCCCGTGCAGCCAGAACTTCCAGGGACCTACGCACACCACACCGCAAGCTCTCCTCACAACTCCGCTTCTGCACACAGTTAAACCCTCTTCACGTGCAACACAAGATGTCATCACAGGAGTCTTTGTACTACACCCACCTCCTCTTCACCTAGATATCTCTTGTGACAGTGCACATACCAACAGGGCTGGCTAATAACGGTGCTGGTTATACACCCCACCATTCCCTCTTCAAGCCATCATCTTGTGATTGCCTCACTATTTTAGTTACCATAAACACCCATGTATCACACGTACATTTTTTCTAAAATTAGAACTGCCAAAAGTGGGGTGCATGAGATACATGTGGTACAAGGGATGGTGCATGGTACAAGGTACAGTCGACACAGGAGACTTGGCAACAGTATGTCTGCGCTTGGTGCAGAACGCACAAGTGGCCGGACATCTGGTGCAGTTATAGAGCCACACACTGTAATTAGCTAGCATGAGAAAAAAGAATGGCATCATTCACCAGTCTAGTTTCAGTTGTTTTGCACATGTATCAATATTTCTGTAATGAACAATTCTAAGCAAGCGCCGCTGCAATAGTTTACAGACGATGAAAAATTGAAAGTAATAGAAGAAGCGGAAGAAATAGGAAGAGAGTCTCATCTTACAAATCAGATGTTACCAAGGCCACACACTGTGGAGCCAGCCACTTCCACTGTGGATGGTCGAGCAGTAAACAACAGTGGTTGAAAATGGCATAACTGATGCAGTTTGGAATAGGAGCACGTCATTTTTGAACTAAGCTGTTTTGAAAGTGCCGGAGTGCATTAACTAGTATGTCCAATATCTATGAGCAGGTTGTCGTTTAAAAATGCACAAGTACCACGCACAACATAACCAAAATGGAGCAATAACATAAAAAAGTCACCAGAAAATGTTTTTTTCTTAAGTTTCTTATAAAAAATTAGGTTGCATGTGGTATTATGCACAAGGTTGTTTTGGCTTTCAGTTACGTTTTATGATATGGCTGTTATAAGTTTGATTTTAACTTTTCTTTTTGGTTTTTGAGTTCAGATTGTGTTTTGAATCTACTGTATGAACTGTTGATGGCCTACTTATGCTGTGTTTATTGGATCACAACTTTTATTTACATTTCCGGATTTCTAGTTTGTCCTTTTCACTTACTGACGGTCCATTCACGCATGATACATGCATAGTTCTACTTGTGTGTGTTTACAGTTCATGAAACAGAAAACACAGTCTACAATACTCATGAAACTCCTTCTCTCCTGTAGGTGTGTCTGTATGTGCGTCTTTAAGTGTCAGATTGGGTCAAACTTAACTCAAATGTCGTGGCATGCCAAGTGAAATTTTAATGCAGTGTGGGAATTTTCCAGTACAGTGGAAGTTGTTTTATGATAAAACATTATGTGGCGCTGCATGTAAACTACTTTCTTGACATTTGAGTGGTTGTACGCAACTTTCTGGGATATACTTTTATTTTAAAGATGTAAGTCTATTGAAATTAATTAATGTTTCATTTAAAAAGTTTGTTATTTTTGCAACAGGGACAATTAAAATTTGACATAATGTAACAAACACACTTTTACCATAACAACATTTTTGAGTATTTGAAGTGTTAAAATTGGCCTGCTTAAATTTTACGAGGCCAGCAAATTTACACGGCCATCCTCAAGAGCCAAGAGGCTTTGTATAATCGGTTGTCCGACTGTACTGTGTACACTTCTCAGAGATAATTTTATTCAGAAAATGTCAGCCTATGTATTAAATTTAATGAATATTTAATTTAAAAAACACGTCTGTTTTATATCTGAAACAAATGCACATTAACATCATGCAGGAAATGCAATTTTTAAATAATTTAACCTTTTCGGGGTTAAAACTAGTTAGTTTTGATTTTACGATAGTGTTCTCGGGAACTGTGGGCAGTCGCAAAATTAGAGGTCTGCTGTACCTCAATCAAACCTCGATTTTACAGACACTTACAGTTCACCAGAAATTAGTCCATACGTTAAAATTGTCTGTACAAACCAATACTGCTGCATCCCGATCCATGTGGCACGTCATAAACATGAAAACTGCTTCCAATCAGCACAATTTGCTAACTGGGTACGAGTCATGTTGACATGTCTCTGATGGAAAAAATATGTGTTCTAATTACTCAAATGTTACGCATTAATTCAGATAATGTACTGTGAGTAAACAATACCCCAGTTACTCAGAAAAAACTATTGAGAGTGTTAAAATTAACAAAAAAGCAAACCACAATGTTGTACGTATGCTGAACACAACAGCCACGATTATGCCTGTGTTTACATTTCCTTCATGGAAATGAGACATTTTCTATTGTTGTCATCACTGAAATACAGACGAGGAAGAAAAATATGGGTAAAAGGAAGAGTTATTATTTGGTTTTGCTATGAACGGCACGCATCCATGTTGACATAGGCTGGCGCGGCTGCCACGGGGTAGAGTGTGGAATGTGCCATGCTGAGCATGTGTATCTCTGCAAATAAGTACAGTGCAGAAATGCGAACTGCACCCACCAGTGGAGGTTTTGCTGTGGAACTGCTAACAGGGTAATGACCTTGCTTGTATAATAAGTGCATTATAGAATTTTTCCAATAAAGGCTATGTTTACTGTAAATATTAATTGAAAGGGTTTTTTCTTCAATTTTCTTGTAATGTTGATATTTGTAACATGATTTCTTTGACTGCCCCAAGTAATTATTTTTATTTGTATTAACGTAATACATAACAGTAATCGTAAACCACCCATCCATCTTCTAGAAACAAGATTTTCAATAATTTTTACCTTAAAATTGAAATTTGTTTTTCAAAGAAATTTTATGTTGTAATTCGTTTTAATTTTGTTTTCTTCTGTAATAAACATTTTTTCAGTTTTATTTTAATTGTGTTTTTCGTTTTGTGATTTTTCAGTTTTTTCAGGAAGTTAGTTCTGGTTTTTGTGTTATTGCGATATGTAGTTGCCGGAAATAGGGCTTCTGGTGGGACTTTTTGAGTAAGGTGGCCGCGATTAAATTCCACTAGAATTGAATCGACTTAATCCCCAGCGCCAGCATAATAAAATAATTTTAAAGATGTCCCTGAAGCAGTTTAATTGATAGGAACGCCACGCCGCGTTTGAAAAGAGGGTGCTGGCATTATTGTAGGGATATTCTAGTGGTTCCAGCCGCCGCCAACGACGAGGCGCCGCTTAGCACCAGGCGCAATATTAATGAGGATGACGCCAACTTAAACTAAGGTGACGCCAACCCTTGTTTGATGCCGGAGGAGCATATAATCTCCTACAAAATATTTCTGTGGATTGTTTAGAAAGTTTACTAAACTTTTCAGCAGTTTTCGGAATATTTTATTTTTGCATATTAATTGTGTGATACATTCCAGTGGTCTGGATGCCTACGGACTCAAGCTAGCACCGGAGCAATTTAATTAATTTTTATTAACCCTGAAAAACATTTTTTAAAGCATTAAAATTATTATTAGAAATTTGGAGTTTTAATTTTATTGACGTTCATGGAGATTTGCAAATAGTGACTTTCTTTTATGGACCAGTGAAATTAAAGCTTTGGTTCAGAAACGTGATAATTAAAGGCAGTTTTAACCAGTAACACTTTCATTTTTAACAAATAAAAAGCTGCACTATGAATTTCTCGGATTTTCACCAACTTAAATAAATCTTGTAAGGATGGTGGTAATTTGAAGCCATAAAACTCCTTATCAAGTTTTGGGCATAAATTTTACAGGTTTTAAATTTTTTTGGTAAAGAGTCAGCATCTTCCATTTTTCTTAATATAATTATATTTTTAAACTGATATTTTCATTTAATAAGTTTGAGCAAAATTCACCATTCTTCTTGATTTTCAGTTTGTTAAAGTAGATATTTGATATTATTTCAGAGTGCTTTATTCTGTTTTGTCCAGTGTTTCATGCGAGTGTTTATAAGTATTTTGCAATTGTAAGTGTCACTACCAATTATTACCACTCACCAGCATCACAACCAACTATCTCAAACACCACTACACCACAACAACACTCTCACACTTGCACGCTGCATACCATGTGATGCATCGCTTGAGGACAGAGTCCACTCATCCTGTATTGTTTCTACATTTTGCAGCTTGTAAATGTGTTGTTAATAGGTTTTCACTGTAATTGTTTTGTTTTAAAATAGGGATAGGTTGGTTCCACTTCTTTACTTGTTCTTAAAATTTGGTTCTTAGTTCTCTTGTTTTTTTCTTATATCAAGAGTGTAAAAAACACTGGAACTTTTTAAAAATCTGGATCACCTATGATTTGCGTATGTTGGTAGAGATGAAATTGAATGCCCCATGTTCATCAAATAAAAGTTTGTTAAGTTTATTTTTAAGTTTGATGTTGATTTAAATGTGCACTGAGAAATCACATTCCCACACGAAGAAAACTTTGCATAGCGTTAATATCCACTCTAAATAGCAAAATACTGCCACAGTTGGGAAGCCGTTATCTGCTTTTTATCTTGGAAAATAAAAGTAACACCTTATAATAAAGAACTATATTTTTGGCATCAATGCCACATGCAAATCAGTGGCAATAAAACTTCATAGCCTTAAAGCATTCAAAGAGATTTGTTTATGCCATACATGCATTATCAAATTGTAATTACCGTAGTTCTACAGATGGCATATCAACAGTTTACCATTTTTCCATGATCAACATATCGAGTAGTCAACTGGAATGGCAGTAGTGTTACCAGAGTTGATAATGCAGAAAATCTCATGCACAGTGCACGCACCACGATTCTGAGGACCTGTTAGTTTGCAAAAGCAAATTTGTGTTTGCCAGATGTATGCTATTTTCTGGCAAATTAATTTTACATATAAATTATTAATGTACATAGTAGGAATTTGGTGGGATTGATGTAGGTTGCTATTATAAATAAAGTCAAGAAACCGACAACTGGAACCAATTCATCCCTATTTTAAAGTATTTTGGCCAAATTTTTTATTTTTCACTGTGCCCGAAAATCTGTCTTTATGAAAGAGGTGTTCGGTATGAACCGGATGCTATATGAACAAGGTTTGAGTAAAGCTACAACAGACTTAAGTAAGAGAGGTAATGAAGAGTTGTTAGCACAGAAGGTGCTCACAAGAGAGAGTCCTCGGCAATGTTCTGGGCCTCCAGGGACTCATCGTTGTAGAAGACCTTCTTGAGAGCCTCCAACACAGTGACGCCATCCGTGAATACACGATATGTCAGCAGGAACGTGTTCAGGAAGTCTATGGAGAGGAAGCGCAGGTCGGTCAGCCGCTCCAACAGGCGCTCCGGAGTAGCGTACCGGATCTGCGGCACCTGCAGACAACACGGGAACATCCCTGCTGACACTACTCCACATTCAACAGACCACATGCGTAAAATACTGATTAGATTTCTATCTGTTGAAGTTAGCAACAAGTAATCTGTAGACACACACAATTGTGTGATATATATATTTTTGTTGTGTTGCCACACCTGGTGTGTAGTGTTGTTGTTGTAGTCTTTGTTCTGCGTGTGTATCATCTAACCGTTATGTGGAGTAGTAAATAATGTTTTAACATGAAACTGTGCTTAATGATAACAGGTTATGGGCCCAGGATGCTGCGACATGCACGTGATAATTCTTTAAGCACGGCGAATGCACGAAGTTTGCATACATGTTGACGACTGGAAGTAATTGACGGTGTCTGGATCCTTTATCGCCATGAGCTCTGTTGAAGCGGCAATTACATTCGTTACCATGGCGAACTTAGGATCACTGCCTCAAATTGAGAAGTTGGAAGGCACCAGTAATAACAATAACTGGAAATTTTTTATGGAGCTCTACCTAGTGCACAATGATTTGTGAAATTGTGTCTTCATGGATGAAGGTGCAAAAGCTGCCGCCAACCCGAAGAAAGATCAAAAGGCAAGAGCAAATGATACAGCCTCACTGCCTAATATATTTTCGCTCGTCAAAAACATCTAGGGGAGTATGGGATAACCTCAAAAGTGTTTAGAGTGAAACTGGAGGATCACAAGACCATTGACGAAGATGTATCTGAGGTCATGTCACTTGCACAGCAACTAGCAGACATCAGTGCACCAATTGATGACGAGTTTGTGGGAGTCACCATGCTCAGTGGTTTACCATCCAAATATGATCCAATGGTGTTGGCACTGGAAAGCTCAGGGGTCACAATAACAGGCGACTTTGTAATGGGGAAACTCATTCAGCAAGACATTAAACGTACAATTGTGGATCAGAGACATTCAGGTGATGCAGCCATCATAGCAAACAAAAGGTATGAATCGACCTCAAAATAACGTGAGAGTTAAGAACTTTAAGGAAAACTGGTGTGGTGGAGTATTCAGGTGTTTTAGTTGCAAGGAGCCAGACCACAAGGCGTGTGACTGTCCCAAGAAGCAAGGAAGGAGTAAATCATGACTGTGACTGGTCGCTACTGACTACAATAGCTGCAAATGGAAACGGAAGTGATTGGTACATGGACTCAGGCGCCACCAACCACATGACGAACCGCGAAGATTGGTTAGAGGATTACCATGTTTCAGAACAGCAAAAAGTAACGTGTGCTAATAGTAAGAAATTGTGTGCAATTGGTACCGGTAACGTAAAAGTTCAGGTAGATGGCAAGAAGTATGTGAGAACCATCCTAGGTGTTACTACATGCCCAATCTATCAACTAATTTATTGTCAGTCAGTGCAATCGTCCAATAAAGGCATGGCGGTGGTGTTCACTGTTGAGGGCTGTCAGATTTATGAAGACACTGATTGCAGTATTGAAGGTGAAGTGAAGGCAAGTGCGACTGAAGTGGGGGGCATCTATAAAATGAATGTGGTACCAATCAAAGCCAATCTTGAGTGAAGGGTAACACACAGATATTGTGGCATAGAAGATTGGGGCATTTGAGTTGGAATAAGGTGAAGTTACTGCGAGATGTCATGGCATCAGGTATAGACTTTATGAATGAAGATGATAAGCCTTGCATCCCTTGTCTTGAAGGGAAGCACTCAAAAAAACCTTTTGACACAAAAGGATCCAAGAAAGCGAGAACACAAACTAGAACTTATTCACACAGATTTGCACGGGCCAATGGAAAAAGGGTCCATAAATGGTGCACTGTATTTGCTGAGATTTATTGACGATGCCACCCAGAAGACTTTCGGGTACTTGATTAAGTCAAAGGATGAAGTGCCATGCAAGTTCTGCGAATTCAAGGCCAGGGTAGAAAATGAAACCAGAATGAAAGTCAAAATACTTTGGTCCGACAATGGAAAGGAATATGTTAACCAAATGATGCAAAGGGCACTTGAAATGGCTAGGATAAAGCATCAGTTAACAGTCCAAGAAGAGATTTGGGCGGCTCGTAACAGCGAGGTCTTGAGAGCCAATGAGAATGATTGAGGTGAGTATGGAGCAGCGCCAGAATGAAGGGGCAGGGGAAACAGGAGATCCCCAAGAAAACCCACCGACCAGTGTCACCGTCCGGCACGATTCCCCAATTCGAAATTCCGAGTGTGACCTGGCCAAGGATTGAACCCGGTTCACCTTAGTGGGAGGCAAGCAGGCTAACCGCTCAGCCATCACGGTCCCAGTTAACAGTCGAGTACACCCCAGAGCAAAACAGAGTGGTAAAGAGAGCGAATTAGACCATTGTTGAGATAGCTCGTACAATGTTGCAAGATGCCAAACTGGATAAAAAAATGTTGGGCTGAGGCAGTTAACACAGCCATTTATCTAAAGAACAGATTGCCGACACAGGCCTTAAAGGATATGACACCTGAAGAAGCGTGGTAAAGACAAAAAGTGGATCTGAGCAAGTTGAGTGTTCAGATGTACCGCCTTTGTACATGTACCAAAATAGCAGCAAAAGAAACGGGATGCCAAGAGCAGAAGTATGATATTCGTGGGATACTGTGAAGACAAAAAAGGTTACAGACTCATTGACCCCAAGAGTCCAAAAATAATCCATAGGTCCCGCGATGTTGTGTTCACTGAAGGGGAATCTAGATGTCTGGACGTGACTTATGAAATGGAAGTGCCCATGGTGAAATTCGTACAACCAGAATACAAAGTGGAGAGTGAAATGCAAATTGAAAGACCACCAGACTTTCTTGGTTTTGCACCACCACCTTTGTCCAGGAACAATGAGCCTAACATTGAAGACACAATATCAGTGTAGCAGTTGGCAGAACAGCGATGTCATAATCAACAATAAGTCTCGAAGTGTCCACCGCCAAGTGAAGAAAGGAGGTTCCCAAGAAGGGAAAGGTGTCTGAAGAAGTTCACTGACATGGTGACATCCTGTCATCGTCGCCCAAAGCCGACTCAACATACCATTGGGTCTCGCAAAACCCGTAGTGCCATCTTAACTGAGCCAGCAGCCCTTCTCAGGCCTCTACCTGCATCACCCGCCGCAACACCACCTTTGTCCCAAGCATGGGCACAAACTCCAACAGGAGCCAACCGCAGCTGAAGCAGAGCGAGGAGCTACCCCGAGCAACGCCCGTCAAAGGCAAACCAGTTGCGCCAAACCACATGCCCCAGGTTGTATACCGATAGGGCTCCAGTAAAAAAATCATAAGGCAATTTTGATAGCTAGCCGTGTCTCTGACCGACACACCTAAAACTAGCTAGCACTACCATGACATCCTCGTCAATCACAGACGTCACGCGTCACTGTGTTTGTGATATCCTCTTAAGCGGCCTTTCCAATGATGTGTGTTTGTGCGAGCAAAGTGACCTCACATGCCGTATGCGCAGGCAACTGTTTTTTCCTCTGTCCATTCCTTACAGAGACTCCTCCTCTCCTCCCGTCTTTGATCTCATTGATCTCCAGAACACAGGCTAGGAGGATTGGCTTGACACACACCACCACACAACAGGTTTTCACAGTCTGCTGTTTAAAACAGGTACCCCAAACTGTGACGTCAGGTATGATATCTTACCCTCACCAACACAAGAGAGAAAGAAAGAGACACGGAGAAAGAATAGAAAGACCACTTTTACCCCTTCCCCTTGATGGGCTGGGCTGTGAAAACAGTCTCTCCCTCNATTCAGTAGAGTAGAGCGTGGGACCAAAACTACAAACTTTATTTGAAAAACAGTGAAAGTTGAGCATTTTTTTCACTGAGGCTTTCCTGTCCAGATGGCTTCATTGTTTCCTTACACTGGGAAAGTTTCTATGTTCACAAAGGCAACACTTGTCAATTATTAATAATAGAATAAGACAAATGTTAGTTGTGCTTGTCCAATCTGCAAAAATTATTTGCATTTCTCACATAGCAGAAGCGCCAATTCGGTCAACATCAGCAAATTCAAGCCAATTCGAATCGACACAGTTCTACAATCACATCACATAACAAAAGACATGACTTTCAGAATTATGTATTCAGCAAAATATATTTCCAATTGTGTACTGCACATGTAACAGGTAAATAAAGGCTTAATTTTGTTGCTTCTGCATGCAACACATTAGGAAATAAAAACAACTGGCATATTTGGCATGCCAACACACAAGCTGCATAGTCACAGCATAAACCCAACCATGAATTATTTGTTTTGGCCAAAATGTAGTACCGTACAACCTGGGAGCATTTCAAACATACTGTCAAGTTCTGATGGGCTTCCTATACTAGATACTAAATATCCTAGTGACTTTTGAAGATTTGAAGGAACAGTATTGTGAAACATTGAAGATATGAGTGAGTTGCTAAGTAAAATAACACAGCCATCCACAAACGTCTACAGCACGCCCACTTGGAATACACCCTGCTCTATTCTGAACCAACCACAAGTCAGTTTACTTAGATCCCACGACTGACTTCAATGACAGCCATCCAGTCTGTAGCCATGTGCATAGCAGCAGGAGGGGAAATAATACACTCCGTAAACACTTTACTGTTTCCAAGGGACTACTGTTGCAAATCAGCCACAATTTTTTTTTTAATGATTTCAGTTTACAATGAAGAAAAAGGAGGAATGGTATGTAAATATCACCCAGGGAATTTAAAAGAAATGAATTCAGTAACAAAAAAAAAAAAAACAAAACAAGATAAAAACACACCAAAATGAGTAACTAATGAATTAGGGCAGTACAGTAGAACCCTGTTATAACATCTCTTCTTATAACACTTTCTACTTAATACGACGCCTTCTCTTGCTCTAAAAACAGTTTTTCAATACAAAATTACCCTTTTATAAAATTTTCCCTTATATAAGGCTGACATATCTTGGGACCCTTGAGAAATGGATTTCTTTGTTTACAGTATATTTTATCACGTATTGTGGGTTTTCTGCAATATACAGTCGACTCTCATACCGTAAACGCATGTACTGATAAACCGTATCCACAGTTAATTTTCAGTGATCCTGGCAAAACTCCTATATAAATAATGATGAAGCTAACCACTTGTATCCTTTATCAGATGCAGCGTCGATGGAAGTATATTTCAGGTCCCGTCACCAAAAATTTCCCGCAACAATCATTTTCAAGCTGATTGTTTATGAAAACATCTAGTAACTGGATGTGAAATACATCACACATGCCACCGTTTATCATGCCTCTGCGGCGCGTTGTCTGTCTTCTCAACACGTCTGGTTTGCGGCGTGGTGCGACGTGCAAGTCTGGCTTGCTACCTCCCCTTACACGTCTGATGAGAGGGGAAGTGGTTACCTGGCAACCACCGTGGCAACCTGGTGTCCTCTCTCTCTCCCCCCTCTTTCTGACATTCTCAGTCGCGCACCTTCCTTCCTCCCCTTACGTGCCTTCAAGAGGGGAAACTGTTGTTGTCTACCAAAAGAAAAAGCACATCCTCTCTCTCGGCCACACGTGCTCGCCTTCACGCGCCGGCTGAAGAGCAAATAATGTGCGCTGGCGAATGTAGAAATTTTATCAAGATTTTCCGTCGCTCAAAATAGTTGCATTTATCATTACTTGCATTTTAAAGCAAATGGTTTCGCCTGAAAATGTTACACAAAACATTTTAACGCGGAATTATTATTCGCAAAGATGTTTTATTTTGTGATTAAAGGTCGGTTTTCCTCGTAAGGTTGGTGTTTCATTGTATCTGGCATAAAATCAACATGATTTTAAAACAAAATATTAATTTAACTCAATGGCAGCAGCTTTGTGAACAAAATTATATACGTAGAAGCATATACTTAACCTCCTCTTGTCGCCAAAAATTGTTTAAACATTGAGTGACTTGTATCAGCAAACGTAAAATTCATTTTCAGTAACTTCTTGCTGGAAAATCAAAGGATTTATGTTAATTTATCTCCGCCGTGAACACACTGCCCGATCAATAAATTCTCCACGCACTCTCAGCTGATTGAGTGGGAGCGGGACACTCAAAATTTGACTTGCATTCGGTGTCATATTATGTTTGTTTACCATATCTTCATAAATGTTTAATGTGACCACCACGAGCAGCCCGGACGACATCTACGCGATAATCAAACACTTTCCACACCCATGTCAGCATGTCCGGAGTTACGGTTTGGATGGCATCCGTAATTCTCGTTTTGAGGTCTACAATGTTAGCTGGCAATGGTGGACGAAATACTTTATCCTTTATGTACCTCCATAGAAAAAAATTACAAATGCGTTAAGATCCGGGCTTCTTGGGGCCCAGTGATGAAGAGCCTGGTCACCAGCTGCTCCTCGACCAATCCAGCATTGCGGCAACGTATCGTTCAGGTATCCTCGAGCAGCTAGGTGCCAATGGAATGGCGCACCATCGTGCTGGAAAATGAAGTCCCCCGCCGCCTCTTCTCACTGGGGAAACAACCACTATGTAAGCATGTCCAAATAAGGGATTCCAGTAACAGTGGGCTTGTGAAAAAAGAAAGGGCCGAAAACAGTGCCTTTGGATACAGTGCAAAACACGTTCACTTTGGGGGAAACGCGCTAGTGTTCGGTGGCTTCATGTGGAGGCCCCTGACCCAATATCCGCACATTGTGCGGATTCACCTTGACACGTGGCAGGTGCATGGGATAGGCATTGTGCTGTTTACACACGGTGGGGGGAATCATCCTTGGGGCAGTCCCGACGTATAAGAGCACGCAGGGAAGAACCGAAGTCGAGAGAAAGAGAGTAAGTCCTGAGAAATAGGCTGATATGCAGCCCTCTGCGAAGGAATCAGGGGAGCCCCCGACAAGAATTAATGCAGACACAGCTCACAGGAATCCTCCAGACGTCCTGCCGCACCTTCCCTCCGCCCTAGTTGGAGCACACAAGCAGCTGACGAGACACGAAATCCTACACAAAAACGTGCTAGATACACAGGGGATTTCCTGATTTCTCTCTCGAGAAACTGCTGACAGCTAACTTGAATATAGCGGGACACGCACGGGTTAAATTCCTGAGGCAGCCGAGGCAGGTCAGTTGTTCAGAGTGAGTTGTTCGCAGTCGTTCAGAGGCAGTTGAATCCGCACCATCAGGAGAATCATCTGTCAGGCAGACATATCGCACGCAGAGAGGCAGCAGTCGGGTGAGGCATTCGAGGCCGGGTTCGGATCCCAGCAGAGTCAATTATCGCCAGCCGAGACGGGAGTTGTTCGGCAGTACAGCCGCAAGACGAGTTAGGTGTTCCGCCGAGACGGGAGGCAAAGGAGACACGGGAGTAGGCAGTCGTGTGACGGGAACAGTGACGAGAACTTGAGTAAATTTCCGGAAATGAGTGGCAGCCCCATACCGAGAGGCCCCATTCCCCGAGAAGACGTAGTCATGCGCCGGATGGCGATGAGGCAAGCAGTCAGTCAGTCAGTAAGTCAATAGTGACGTCACTGAGGAGAGAACCCAGGCACAGCCAAAACTTCATGTGTAAATTTCCAAGACAAACCAAGTAGAAGTGCCGAGAACTTACAAGTTCATTTCCGAAAACGTAGTGGCAGTTTCCGAGGTGGGGGAAGTCATAAACGCGAGCCAGATCGTTGCGGACGTCGACACATATGAGGAGACGCGCTCTCCTACGAGTAACACCAGCCGAGGTCGCAGACACACTCCAAGTCCCTAGGAAACTATCCCGGACTTCCGAGAGAGTCAGTCTAAGCGGCAGGAATAAACCAGCTGAGTACAGCACGCCAACGAGAGCCAGTCCGAGGGCCTGAAAATGAGCCACCCAACTCGCCAGACCTCAACTACCAACGAAGACAATTCACCAAAAGCCGCAGTCACAGATAAGAAGAAACGACTCGCCACCAACAACCTTCCCCGACATATAGTATTCAGCCCACCAGCCCTTCAGGCCTACGACTTGTAGGGGGGTCAGTCTCGCCAGTGTGTGTAAATACCTGTGTTACCTTACACAAATAAAATACTGGTGTGTTAAATAACGGAGAATATGGGTATTTGTTTACCCCTAACGCAACAACCACAGGTGCCCTTAGTCTGCACCAAAGTAAATTAACTAAGTAACCTACTAGCCATCAGCCTGTATAACTCAGGTGGCCTAGTAGCAACAACCTTACCATTTGTATGGAACGTCGCTTCATAGCTTAATACCAGATTAGACATGAAGGCATCGTCTACCTCGTTCTAGGCACATAAATGAAACATCAGACCGTCCCTTCACATTGACGTGTCGAATGCGAGCTCACTTCCCCCTCACGACCTCAAACCGAGAGTTACAAACGCCATCCAAACCGTAACACCAGACATGCTGACAAGAGCATGGAAAGAGTTTGATTATCGCGTAGATGTCATTCGGGCCGCTCATGGTGGTCACATTGAACATTTATGAATGTATGGTAAACAAACTTCACGGTTCTACGGTTCATTTGATTGGTCAATCAAGGTTGTAGGTTGTTTGGTTTTGATATTATAGACCTTCAAAGTTGGAGTATTCTTTTATACTCATCCTGTATTATTTATAGTAATACTAATACAGTAATACTATTTCTAAAATTCCCATTTTTATTGTGTTAATTAGCTAAACGTTATTCACGGATAATGTACTTCTCTCATTATACTCAAAACAAAGTTTAATGAGGTGAGAATTTGTGTTTTATTGATGTACATGTCAGAACCGTCATCTACTGAAATCCAGCATGTACAGAAATTTTTTGACAGTCCCCTGAAAAATGGTAGATAGGGAGTCGACTGTACAGCATAGCGATCTGCAGAGATATATGTGAAAAATAATAGTTTTTTTAAGAGACCCTTTCATACAATATGTTACCACATCCTGATTGTTATATTTGGTCAAAAACAATGTTGCACTATAATATGCATGTGATACAAAGAGACTAAATGTAAGACAACTTATGTTATGACAAGGTAGAGGCAGACGGCGGTCTTGCTACCTAATGAGCATTTTCTCAGCAGGACAAAGCGTGTACGGAGGCAGGAGTTAAGACAACTTATGTTATGGCAAAGTAGAAGCAAAGAGTGGTCTCGCTACTAACAAGCACATTCTCAGCGGGACAGAGCATGTACGGGGGCTCACCTTACAGGAGTTGAGGGTGCGGCTGAAGCGAATGTCGACATCGTCCTTGAAGAGCTTAGGATCGTTCTTGATGGACTGGGGCATGGTGACGGAGGAAGCGTCTGACATGGAGCTGTGGAGCAGGTCGTTGAAGTGCACGTTGTCCATACACTGCACACACATACACAACCTCACTGGTACCATCACTGCACAGCCAGTGTTCTGTGGCTGGCACTTGCAAATCACCCTTGGAAAAGCACTTGCTGCATGTGACGACCCTCCACAAATACTACTGCTGGTGTCACAACAAGCATGACACAACTAAACATTTTAAACAGCTAATAAGAAGCAACGTTAGCCTAACAAAATTGCAGCCCTGGTGGCATGACAAAAATATATTTTATTTCTACCTTTCACTGTGTCAGACTTGTCGGGCTGCGCAAGAATGAGAGTAAAACAATACAAAACAAATTTGGTACATATTTATGTACAAACTAACTTGGCACAGAGATCATCTTTCTCTTCGTTTTTGATTACATTTTTTTCGTATGCATATGAATTTTGCCAAACTCAAGAATGATTCATTTATCATGAATTCAGTGCAGTAAACAATGGATGTTATATGAGTAACTTGTCATTTTGGGATTTTTCAAGAACATGACTTCCAGAGATGAAGACCATGGACACTGGGGAATGTCATTTACACACAGGAAAACCCCGTGCGACACTAAGAGGAACACGTTCCAGTATCCCGACCACACAGTTGTTACTACATGTACCACATTCTGTCTACACGGTACAGGATAAACTAATGGCTCGGAGTGGGAGTGAAATGAGACATGGCCAAAATACAGCACTAGCAATAGTGATGTTATAATAACCATGAATGGACAGACTGATGGATCAACATGTTGATGGATGCATGAAGGCTGCACAAATAGAGTGAATGATAGACATACACACATGTACAAACATGTAAATATATACTTACTAGCTGTGCCCGCAGCTGTGCCCGCGGCTCCGCTCGCATGGACTACAGAATTATTGTTTAGGTTTTTTTTAAAATAAAGTTGAATTTTACTTAGTGTTAATCTTTTATAATCTATACATATTATAAAACTCAACGTCTCTGTGAATTAAATGCTAAAAACATCTATTAGTATTTCTCTGTTATAGATAGATATATACTACTGCGGAGTTTTTTTCAGGTCTTTTTATTCTACACAATTCATTATTACATCATATTGTTCCGTCTTGAATGGTTTAGACAGCGTATTGCAAGAGAGCGTGCTGGTGGCAAACCTTTTTTCCAACTGGATTCACTATTATTGTTTGTAAATTTTTTGAGATATTTTCTTGCGATAAAAAGTAGACAATATCACATTTCAGCCCTCCAACTATTTCTGTGCAAGAAATTAAGTTGATCTGTTGCTCGGTTGTAACGGATTGTTATTCCATTTGTGTACTTCTTCTTTTTCAATAAGAATTTCCCCGAGGGAATTAGATATTTTCTCGGGATAAAAAGTAGCCATGTCACTTCCCGGCCCTCTAACTATCTCTGTGCAAAAAATCACGTCGATTCGTTGCAACGTCGTCCCACACTAAAAACCTACATAGACACAGCATTGCACCCCGAGTGCTATTTTTACTAAAAAAATTTTCCTGAGGGAATGAGATAATTTTTTGGGATAAAAAATAGCCTATGTCACTTCCCGGCCCTCATCTCTGTACAAAAAATCACGTTGATTCGTTGCGAAGTGAAAAAGGACAAACAAACAAACAAACAAACACACTTTCACATTTATAATATTAGTTAAGATGTATGCATGTATGTACATATGAGTGTATGCACATACAAGTTGTAATGAAGTAATATATTAATTATCGGAATTTGAAATTAAAGCCGTGAAAAATTAAAGCCGAGGGAGTTCGTTTATCGTGGTAGTTCATTTATCGGGCATACGTTTGCCGCTTCAGGAAATCTTAGTTTTATTAGCGTCAGCAATTTGTCGACAGAAGCTTTTCCAACTGCGTCGACAGTTTTTGTTCTGGAAGCTTTGATTATCTTTTACTGATGACCCAGTTCGGAGGGCTACGCAGTTCGGCTGGCGTGGGAAAGTGATACCTGCCCACACCATAACAGAGACAGATAACGGTGAAGGACCAGCAGTAGACAACCAGCACTCGTCGAGGCCGCGTCAGGCGTGGCAAATAACCCCCACACAGGCAAACTTTAATATACTCGTTTATTTCTCCACCGGTGTAGGTGGTCGCTACCTGTATTTCTTCTTGCAAGGCAAGTTTTCAAAACGTGAAATAAACAAACCACTGCAGCGCTGTTATCTCTGTTTGTTTGCCTGTGCATCCTGATCATACTTTGCATACCTCAAGATTGTATGAGAACTGTTTTACTAAATGATAAATAAAAGTACAAAGTAATAAACTGGAACTTGACTTTATTTTCATATTAGTTTTGGCGCCTTTAAAGTTACCTGTTACTACCGATTGAGCTAACTGAGCTGTAATTTCCATTCGTCAATACTGACGGTAGAACGTTACAAAGTGCTTGGATGGATGGATTACAGATTTACAAGAGAACCTCGCTATAACAACTGACAATGGTGAGATAAATTATTACTATATCAAATTATCGTTATAAGCAAAAATTACCATGTAGCATTTTTTCATGCAGCTTTCTGAATGCCATTGCGCACATGGAAGATCACAAGTTAACCGTGAAATACAATCTAGCACATCTTACAGCAGAATTTTCTACAGGTGACTATCATTCATGTAAAGATTATTAATATTAGAACAACTGATAATTACTGATAACTTATAAAACATTTTTTTTTTTCCTGTCCCTCAGTAAACACGTCCAACAAAGACCAAAATAAGCCCACAATACGTATATCAGCCTGAACCACTAGAATGATATGGTTTCCAAATCTGACCTTACTGTGTAATTGCACTGTGTTTCAACTATAAAAATTAGTGATACTATCATTACAGCAAGAGAGTACACCAAAAGGTACTCATTTTAAACCAGTATATTAACCATGTATTTAATATAGAACACGATGGTGGATTCAGAAATTGTTGCTATAGCGAATGTGTTGTTATAGGCCATACCTCATAGCACTGTTCTACTGTGTTTGTGGTGGGGCAGAAATTTCTACTTTACACAAAAGTTTTCTGTTGTACAGACAACAGTGGTTGGGTGCGTGAAGGACTGCTGACACAGGGCTGCAGCACAGCTGTAGGAAAGTGACGTTGAGGCCAGGCGGAGGTACCTGGCTAATGTCACTGATCCAAGCAGCCTTCTCCTGCATGGTGGGTGCGACCAGGTGGATCACCTGTGGCTGGCCGCTCGACTTCACGTCCAGTACAACCTTGAAGTCCCGGTTGTGGAAGCTGCCGGGCGTCGAGTTGTCGCTGATGCCACTCGACTGGCTCGACAGTGAGCACACCGATGACTCTGCAACACATGCGACAACAGTGTCCACGCAGCATCACCTCACACGCTCGCTGCCTTCCTTAACTACACCAATACTGTCAAAAACTACACTAAGTGATTACAATGCTTAATGTCTCATTGAAAGTGTAATGTTTCCTTTAATTTTAGCACATCACAGCAAATATGATGGAACACAAAAATAAATAAATATACACAGCTAACCACGTCCCAGTGCCACTAGATGGCCACGTGGATAGTCAGTCAGCTGGATTACGTTCGATGTTACCGTGTACATGTGACTGTGACCCACAATTTCATTACAGAATACTGCATTACAAATGCCATTCAACCATTTTCATAATATATTATTTTAATATAATATAAGCGCAACAAAAACAAAAATTTCTCATTTTTATTTTGCAAGCACTTTTGCACATTGAGGATATCAGCAGTTTCCCATAAATTGGTAACAGGGAGCTTACCCTCTGATGTGTGTGATGCATGCAGTGTGTCCTTATTATCAAAACTCTGGTTTAACTATTTAACATAAATATTCCCGTTTCCTTCATTAAAAAAAAACAAGAAATTCTATTCTAAAATTTTGCTATTAAAACTGATTTTGATTTAAATATTGTAAGTATAAGAGAAAATAGGTGAGATGCCGGTCTCATCCACATTTCGCCTTGCGCTGCACCACAATATCAAAAGTGATTTTACCAACCACCACAAAAATGTTGCATGTCTGAGGTTCCCCAGAAGAACGCAGCATGTCCTACCTCTGCTGAAGAACAGGCGAGTGATGGGAAGTTACTGTAATGGTCACCGTGGGTACCTTCAGTGAGAGCCAATGGCTGAGCAGCTTAACTGCACCTGCGGCATGTCCCAGCTATCATGAAAGCGTTCAGCATGCTGAGTGCAGAGGCACACAAGCAGCGACCTTTCCTTGGCAATGTCATGTCATATGTTCAGCTGACAGCATGGTCCAGTCTGATTGGTCTGCACTCTGTACATCAGTGATAGTTACAAGAAAATACTTCCACAACTTTGTTGAATGGCATGTGCGCAATAATTACATAAACACTCCAGACTGGCTTCTGTCGCCACAGTTATATAATGGTAATGTGAGAGTGGTACAAAATAAAAGACAGTTTTTCGCTGATTTTCAGGTGGGTTCAGCTCGTAAGTTTTATGATGATAAGATAACTACAAGAACTGTGCCCTGAAATTTAAATAATTTTATTCAGAAAATTTTTAGGTGTGTCCTGAGGTAAAATCATAAAAAATTCAAAACAAAATGTAACGCTGAAATGCTTGGCAAAAATTTGTAGCCATTTTTAACAGGTGTTAATACATTTTTCTGGGCCTTCAAATTTTAACCTGCATCTTTTAATCCTATGGTGAGACTTTGTGCTCCTCAATCTTTGATGGAAAAGGTTTGTATGAGTATAAATGTCTTACAAGAGTTTTAAATTCTGTAATCTTAAAGTGACCAACTGTATCCAGTAACAGCACCAGGCATTATTGTTAGTTATACCATTTGCATATGTATTTTACATATGACCTATTGGCCTAACATTTTCTTAGATGTATACTTTTTTTGATAATGGGAATGATGCATTCATTAAAATGAAATTTCTTCCTGTTGTCACGACACCTATGCTATTCTTCCACATTTGCTTCAAGTGCTAGAAAGAAAAAATTATTTACCCAACTTGATGGCAATTCTGGGTTTTGGTAAATCACAAACAGTGCATCTTCATATTTTGGGATCAACTCTGCTCCCAGCGACAAATCTCGGAGACTCTCGAAGCTATGGAAGGTGTTATTTGCCACTTTGATGACGCCATTGTGTTTGGTAAAACTATCGCAGAACATGATGCACAGCTGCACAAAGTTTTGATCAAACTTCAGGATGAAGGATGGACACTCAACCTTTCAAAATGCAGTTTTATGACTGAGTATGTATGTCTACTACGTCATGCTATTACTAAGGATGGTATTGTACCAGATTTGAAGAAAGTAAAGAAACAATATCCACAAACTCAGATGCATTTCCGGAATAATTAACTATTTGGGTAAATTCATCTAAAACCTCTCAACATTGGCTTATCCGTTACATGAACTCCTTCAGTCTAATGTAGCATTTGTATGGGGAAATTCACAAGAGCAACCACTAGAGGAAACTAAAGCTGCTATCATAAAATCACCCTGTCTTGCCTTCTATAACACCCATGCGAAGACAATCCTTTCAGCAGATGGTTCTTCTTTCGGGCTAGGTGTGGTGCTGTTACAAATACAAGAAGATGGTACTAAACGACCCATTGCCTTTGCCTCAAGACACCTGACATCAGCAAAGCGGAACTGGGCACAAATAGAGAAGGAGCGACTTGCTATCGCTTGGGGATGTGAACAGTTTTCTGAGTATATCACAGGTATCCCCATAACTATTGAAACAGATCACAAGCCATTGCTTTCCATTTTTGAGAAGAAAAAGTTAGGTATTTCACCACGACTCCAAAGGATCAGATTACACACATAATGAGATACTCTTACCAGATTGTGTATACTCCAGGAAAACAGTTAATTATGGCTGATGCACTATCACACAGTACTTGCTCTACAGATGAAAACTGGGAACTTACAGAGAAAATACTTGTGTATGTGCACACAGACACAAAACATAAAGAAATAGCAGTTAAATCACAAGACAAGAATCTTCAGCTTCTCATTAGATATTGTACAGAAGGTAGGCCAGACAAATCCCAGTTGACAGAGGAACTTATTCCATACTGGCAACATCGCCTGATATATCCTTACATAATGGACTCCTACTTATAGGAGCATTATCAATCCATCTTGTATGAGAACTGAAATTCTCAAGAAGCTTCACGATGGGCACCAAAATGCAGAGCTTTAGCTATGGAGAGCATTTGGTGGCCTCGCATGTCTCAGCAGTTGAAAGACCTTGAAAACTGCCGTACTTGTGCCGAGTTTAGGCCTAGAAAAACTGAACCACTGTTGCTATCTGAGATTTGAACGTCGATGGCAAGTAGTGGGGGCTAACTTGTTGGAGTGAAAGGGTCATTGGTACCTTATAATAGCAGATTATTTTGCGAGATTCATTGAAATTGACCTTTCAGTGGGAACTATTATAAAACATATTAAATCAATATTTGCTCGACATGGAGTCCCTGATGTTGTGCGGACCGACTGTGGAACACAATTCAATTGCTCACAGTTCAAACAAATAGCACAATAATATAACTTTAGACTTATTACAGCAAGTCCCCATTATTCAAGAAGTAATGGATTTGTGGAAACTGAAGTGAAAAACTTCAAAAATCATTTGCAGAGGAGTAGTGATCCATATAAAATGCTTCTTCTTTTAAGAGCTACACCCCTTGAAAATGGGTTAAGTCCTGCAGAACTGCTCATGGGACGTAAGCTTTGAACTCATCTTCCAACGATTCCCCAACGCCTTAGGCCATATTTGGTTGATATAGAAGCATTGAAGAAAGGGAGAGGGATAGAATTCAGCATCAAAAGAACAACTTTGACAGTCGTCATGCTGCTAAGACACTAACAGAGCTTCCTATTGGTAGCAATGTCTTTATATTTGATAAGCGACAGGAAGGTACTGTTGTACAACGGCATGAAGCTCCTCGTTCATACATAGTTAGGACTGAAGATGGAAATTTCCATCATAACAGATCGTTCCTCCAACCTTTGAGAAAACAAAGCGATCAAAAAGCCAATAGAATACCTATCAGTGGTGATGATACTGAAACCAAAACTGTCCTAGAACCTGCCCTTCCTGCATGTACCAACCCCAAACCTTATCAGACTCTAGAACCTACTGATGCCACAGGGAGTACCGAAGGCCTTTGGAGAAGCAGTTGAGTTCGTAAACCTTTGCAAGGTTTGGGCATTTAAGAAAGTGGGGACGTGTTGGTAATGACTCTATGAGAATGACTTATGAGTGATTTTCCATGGATAGTGTGTTGAAAGAGAATCTATGGTTATTAAAAAACCTCTTATAAAAAGTTAAGTAAGAAATGAAGATATTTCACAAACACATTATACTTTGTGCTTTTCAATCTTTGATGGAAAAGGTGTGCATGAGTATAAATGTTTAACACGAGTTTGAATTCTGTAAATTTAAGGTGATCAACTGTATCCAGTACCAGCACCAGGCATTATTGTTTGTTATACAATTTGCCTATGTATTTTCATATGGCCTATTGGCCTAACATTTTCTTAGATGTATACTTTTTTTGATAATGGGAAAGAAAAATTCATTACAATGAATTTTCTTCCTGTTGTCACAATACTTATGCTATTATTCCACACTTACTTCAAGTGCTAGAAAGAAAAAAATTTGGTTGAATAATTTTTTTCTGGTTTAGGCTATTTCAAAGAATGATGTATTAAATATTATTATCACTTGAGTGTTTTGATGTCCATCACACTGTATAACCAAGTGTAGTACTCTTTGGTTCAACTGTTGATGTATATTCTTTGCCCAGTTGATCGTATGAAGTAACAAGAGCTGTACTGGTCGCAATGTGTACATGACTTCTCAGCACTCGTTAATTTATAACAGGTTATGGACCCAGACANCCTCCGCACTCGTTAATTTATAACAGGTTATGGACCCAGACACTGACGGTAAAGTAAAAGAAAATAAGTTACTCGTTGCGGTGCATGTGGGGAGTTTATGAAGTACGAAATTGTAAGCGTTTAGTAAACAAATAGTCATGTTAGGAAGTGGACAACAAGCAGCACAACAAGCATCTAATTTTTCCAACTGGAAATTTAGACTGGAATGTCTATTGCATGAAAAGTAGTGTAAGGATGTACTGGAAGATGAGGCAATGGAAAAATGCAAGGGCTTATCACTGCAAGATAAGAAGGAATTACTTGAAAGGATGCCAGGGCGTGATCCATTACTGTGCAGTGTATAACATATCGGCATATAGAGTACGTTAAAGATGAAAAGTCAACCTTTGAAATGATTAAGTGTTTGAAAATTTTTTTGAACAGAAAAGTATATTATCGAAATTGTATGTTACAAGGCAGTTACTGAGTCTAAAGTGTACAGTGATGACTGATTTAGAGGAACATTTTTAAAAGTTTAATAGGTTAATATGGGACTTAGAAGAAATGGGCAGCAAAATGGAGAGTGACAAAGTGTGCCATCTTTTATTGACTATGCCATCTTCATACGAAACAATTGTAAGAGAAGAGCACTTGAAACAATTACTGACACTTTGACCATAGAGTTCATCAAAAGCCGGTTTCTAGATGCTAAACTTAAAATAAACAAAAATATTATAAAAAGTAATAGTGCAAGAGAGCATACAAATCTGCAATGTGTTGGCTGTGGTGGCTCAGGGCACTTCATTTCAAATTACGCCAGCAGGAACTCGGCCCCATCTAGAGGATGAGGAAGAGGCAACTTCAACAAAATAGGTTATGTTCAATGTAGGCATAGCTATACTAGTCAAGAACAAGGTCAAGGTAAGCCTACTGATAGTAAATTTGTACCTAAACATCAAGGATCTGTAACCAGTATTAAAACATAAATTTATTTTGTTGCCCTCTCTACTGAAGTTAACTTGTGTTAGATAGGTCAAATAAACTTAATTGTAGACTCTGGTGCCACAGAACATCTAGTTCAAAAATCACTTCAGGAACACATGACAGATTGAACCACTCAAGTCTCCTATAACTATACAAGTAGCAAATGGTTCTCACCTAACTTGCAACAGTAAATGTTATGCGTTTGAAATGTGCTGATAGAACTGTGACAGTAGATGCTCTCATTGTCGAGGGATTATCTCACAACTTGTTGTCGGTTTCAATACTGTAATTTCCACCAGAGTTGTGGAACATTAGTAACAAACAATAATTTCCGAGTGGAGTGCAGTGCACAAGGGAACTTATTTGTGGCTAGCATTGAGTTTTCACACGGAAATTGCAATCTTAGCGTTAATAGTGATTTGTGGCACAGAAGGCTTGACTATTTAGGCAGAAGTGGGCTCAAAAACATGGGCCTACCATACAGTGAGAAGAAATGCACTGTTTGTGTGGAAGGGAAATGAATAGACTGAAATTTACTTCTCATGGAAAGTCATCACATAACATTGGGGACCTTATCCATTCTGACATATGTGGTCCAATTAATCCACCACCCAAACAAGTGGAGAAATATTTTCAAACACTCATTGACGACTATTTACATTTCAAGATTGTGAAGGTGCTGAGATCCAAAGACGAGGCATCACAGAATGTTATTAATTTTATAAAGTTGATCAAAACTCAGTTTGGACTCAAAACCAAGACAGTACAATGTGATAATGGTGGAGAGTACATCTGTGGCAGTTTTAAGAATTACTGCAAGTGTAAAGACATCATGTAAGAAAACACCATGCCCTACACACATCAACTAAATCCAGTGTCTGAAAGGATGAATAAAACCTTGTTGAACAAAACGAGAGTAAAACTCATAGAGACAGGCCTACCAAAACATATGTGGAGTGAAGCCGTACTTGCATCAACTTATGAACTAAACCGATGTCCCACCACGTCTCTGCCTAAAGGTAAAGTACCTGCAGACTACTGGTAGGGAAAACAGCATATGGAAAGTGTTTGGTTCCAAGTCCTGGGTGGTGACTTTGCCTAGACCAAGTCAGTTGAACGCTACAAGTAGGTGTATGAGGCTTGCAGGTTACTGTGGAGGAGGCTATAGGCTGTGGAACCCAGAAGAAGATAAAATTATTCAGTCTAGAGATGTCGTGTTCGATGAAGATGATGTGATTTTCAACAAAGAATCATCCACGACAAATGAAGGAAACCCTCGACTAGTAGAAAGTGAAACAGAAGACGACGCTACTTCGCCCACTGAAGTAATTGAACAAAACAACAGTCCTATAAACAGAGTTAACACAAGTGATGATGATGATGACGATGATGATGAGAAAGACTTCTATAGTTTTGATGAAAAAGGTAACCAAACACCCAAAAGAGCAAAAAGGAAAGTTACTAAACCTACCAAACTAAATTATTATGAAATTTATACTGCCTACTGTTTATGTGCTGGTGAACCATCAGACTATGCTGAGGCAATGAAAATTGGTGAAGGTTGGGAAGAAGCAATTCAAAATGAAATCCTTGCGCTCGAACATGAGACATAGATATGAGCCACCTTACCTCTAGGATAAAAAGCCATCGACACCAAGTAGGTATTGAAAACAAAGCAAGATGGTGTGAAGAAGGCAAGATTTGCAGCAAAGGGCTTCCAGGAAGAGTAGTCGTATAATGAGTATGCACCTGTAGCCATACTCACTACAGTACGTTTATTTATATCCTTTGCTCATTCAAGAAATTGGGAAATTCGTCAGTTAGACATACCTACAGCATTCTAGAATAGAACTTTGGATACTGATGTCCGCTCACCTGAAGGAGTGAACAATCAGCCATGGAAAGTGTTGAAACTCGTAAGAAGCCTTTATGGATTAAAGTCCGCTCCACGAAAGTGAAATGAAAGATTCCATGATTTTATGGAAACCATTGGTAAGAAGCGATCAAACAGTGATTTCTGCCTTTGCATACGTGAGAACGTTTGGTTAGTTGCCTGGATTGATGATATGTTAATCAAAGTGAAATCAGTGGAGTGCAGCAAGTTAATTTAATCACTACAAGCAGAGTTTAATGCTGAAGACCTGGGGGAACTAAAAAACTTTCTGGGAACAAATGTAACAAGAAAATGAAATAAAATAAAAATTTCTCAACATAAACTCATTGATAAAATGTTGGTTAAATTCAGGATGAAGAACTGTAATAATGCTAACACCTCAATGCAGAACAATTCTCAGGTAAGTTCCGATCAACCAGTTGACGAAGGACAGCGTCCTGCCCCCAGACCATTTTCCACGCCGCGCGTCCACCACATTGAACGCATTAGTGTAGCTGCAGTGCACCGCGAGTGCCCACACAAGTGCAGTGCGTATGTGTGAAAGTGCAGAGCAGCACAACCGCATACTCCCCCTACGGACAGGCGAGGGTGCATAATGGCAGACTCAGCATATATAATTTGTAGGGCAATTTCAAAGCAAGTATTTGAAAGTAAAGAAAGACACACTAAGAGTGTAAATGTTCAGAGACGCCCCTACTAGCATTTTAGGGTTTTATTTTGTAATTCACAAATTCACGTATTTTTAGCCTCACTTGTTTCACCATGATTTCACGCCATCCAGGTGTAGATTGTAACTGTTTTATTCAGGTAATATTTATGTATTTATTTTGTTAATTTATCATGCAAGTGTTCATGTCCTTTTAATTGTTGCCTGTTACAGGCAAGCAGAAAGTAGTGCAGGGTGAGCCACGTGCCACCATAGTCTGCGCCTTGCGAGCTCGCCAGATTCAGTAGCTATCAAATGTCTCAAAGGGTCGGCATGCACTGGGTGCCTTCCCGTTTTCACGCCATTCACCTTTAGTCGCAATAGTCTTATGTAATGTACCGGAACCTATTATTTCTGCACCCGGACATGCCGCCCCTTCTTACCTGGGAATAGCATCGCCCAGGGAAGCTACATGCACAAATAATTCACTCTTATGCACAAATGTGTATTTTTCGCAGTCTTGTCTATCTGGTGGGCTGCAGGCCAGAGTCCGTATAAACGGTTCACCTAGAGTGATGTAAGTGTTTCTGTAAAAGAGTAATTACATGCCAGTTTTCAGACTTCATGTTTTTTATTTCAAGCAATGCCTTCATGCATTTCCCTATAACCCACCTTCACCCAGTGTCATATAAATTACTTAACAGCCAGTATGCTCAACTTAGATCTTTTAAAGTTTAAGGCATGTGGGTCAGCCTGAATAGGCCCACAGTATTTTTGATTTAAGTATCAGGAGCAAGGGACTCTTCCAACATTTCACCTAGGGACTACGTACGTCCGAGCGAACGGCCCGCCGTACCCTCAGATCATCACCAGCAGCAACAATTGGCACCGCCTGCCAATGGTGTCTGGCGTATAGCCTGGCATCCAAATCCATAAACCACCTAACAATGATTTTCATCGCCAGTCAAAACTTCCCTTAACCCAACACCACACAACCAACAAGCGTTAATTGGTACCCAACACGGGGCATACCTTTCCCTCATCATTCCACACATTTTCATTGCGGGGGCACCTGCACTCACCCCTTACCCCCGCTTCAGCGCCGCAACACCAGCTGGGAGTATCGATTGGCGCAGTGGGTTGTGCGCAGGTGCGCACACCCCCTCCACCGCTGAGCGGTACACCCCTCCAAGTGGGCGCAGGGAGGTCAGCCGTGAAGGGGTGGGCCATGACCTTGACCCCCACACTGGGTTTGGCTGCCGCGCCGTGACCGTCAAGAATGGCTGGCCTGACAACTGTTGGCATCCAGACGCCTCTGTGTTGGCAGTGCTTGCGCCCCATCCCACACAATGTAGTGGCCAAGTATGAATTAGGCACAACATATTGCAAGTGCGCTCGTAAGACCAGCCCAACGAGCAACCGTGCCGCGAACAAATGAAAACAGCTCCGATGTGATAAACCAAATTCAAGGCCAGTGCAAATTTGAAGTTGGGACAATATCAGTCAACAAAATTCAAACATTCAGTTCCTAAACAACAAAATTGTGTACGCCAGTTTACTGTGCACGGGTCAAGTTATCCCTATTCTTCAGTGTACTTTGTGCCTACAGCATTACCATTCAACGTGCCTAACCACGACAGAACTCGCAACCGTATAAAAGCGGAACTCACAGTGTCACAGCAATAATAATCAATTAAACACTTCTACAGTGAGGAAATATTTATTAACTGGTCCAGACTGTAAACCAACACAATGTCACCGCCCAGTGTGTCCAGGGGGCGAAAGTGGTGACGTGTTGTAATGCAGCATGTGCGCAGTGTATGTACACGGAAATGTTTGCAGTCTGGCGAGAGACTGACAGCACAAGACGGCAAATTCACATGTCAGCAATGTACAGCAGCAGCCGACACTGCACTCCAGTGGCAGATGTAAACAATGTAGCGTTGCACGCTCATTCGACACCTCGCCAGCCGGCCTTGACTGCAGCACCTCTCCCTCTCCTACCATCTACCCCTTACATATAGCCACTCACCACCTACTTTCCAACGCCTGCCTTCTCAAAACCAATGATTCCAGTGCTACCAACTCACGCACCACAATTTCCGCAACCAAACCAGGTGACACTATTTCTCACACTCAACTTTGTTCCACCAGCTTTGAGCACCTGGCTACAAAGTAGCAGAATGCAACACCAAACTACTGCAGTCATCTCAACCTTTGCACCTGGACCAACCAGTGTTACCACGCCCTCGCAATTCCAGTTGCTACCCACCTTTGCAGGAGCACCTACAGAGGACCCATCTGCATTCCTGAGTGACTGTACAGCAAGCCTGCAATGCTTTGGGGTATGCGTGGAGGAGTGGTCTAGCTGCGTTGGAGAGTAACTCTCCGGAGAGATGTGTTTCTGGTGGCAATCTATCAATCACAACGGTCGACAGTGGGAGGAGTTCCTCCATGCATTCCAGTGCTGCTTTGGAGGAGCATTCACGTCACTTCAAGCGCAAAGCAAACCAAAGTTAGAAGAGCAACAGCTAATGGAGAAACTAACCTTGTTTATCACCAGAAAAGTACATCTTGTCAGACGTTTCCACCCGCACTTGCCCGAGCGCGAAGTGGTGGGGGAAACAGTGTGCGCAGAGTACTGTGCCGCGTTGGTACCACTGCTTAATAGCAGCCTTGATGAACTCATGCACGCCACGGTAATCTTAGAGCAAAATTCGTGCCAGCCATGCCGCGAACGGGAAACGAGTGCCGCACGATGGAGCCACGAGCAACATGAGGACAGTGTGAAGGGACAGGATGCAGTGCAAAACAGTACTACAACACACACTGTTTTGGGCAACAATGGGACCAAAAATACAGTGCAGGAAGGAGTACAGAAAAATTTACCGGTTCAAATGACAACAAAAGCAATAGAGTGACAGACAGTGCGCGAAACAAAAGCCAACCACCGCCAACTCCGTGCCATTATTGTGACGGTCAAGAATACCATTGGCACAATGTATGCCCTAACAATCCCTACCCCAAACAAACTAACAACAATGCAAGTAGCAATCTCGGGAAATGGGAAGCAGGGGTAAAGGAGCTGGACGTTCCCGACACCCGTCCCGGACAACATTACCGACTTGACACTGCAACAAGCACTAACAAACCAGGTATTCTCTGTACCATATATGAAGGCCACATTCTTGACAGTTGGTGATCGCAGCGCCAATGTTTACTTTACATTTATGTATCCATTCGCCATCAACTGGGTGCGACGAGTCAGCGCATCCAGTAGGTGCTGCTTCGTGCGGCAATTGGTGAACTACTTGGGGAGGTGCGGCAGGCGGAGAGAGTGTTTGGAGGGCGTGTGTAGGTTCGTTCGTAAACGCTGTACACGAAATATATGTTACTTTAAAAATTATGTAGAGCTCGCGAAAAATAAAACTATTGGTATATGTTCATAAATTTATTATATAAAACAAACGAAAGCTATTCTCTTCTGACTTGTTATACTTCCAAAAGAACCTCACGGATGGCGCGCACAACATTTCAGCGCGTGCTCTGAGCCGCATTTTTTTCTCAAGAGGTAGCGTCTTTGTGAAGTTTACTGTTGTTCTATTACTGGCTCGGAACAAAAGGAATTTAAAATATTTTTCGTCAGATTATTACAAAAAATAATCCAACAATATAATGCAATATTTCTGTATGCTTTTGAAATTAATATCAAAGACGTAAGGAAAGCTGTGTTGGTGAGAGGGGGGGATAAGACGTGAAAAAAGATTTTGAAATTGCGTTTTATTTGGATATGGATCGTTTTAATGTGACTTTAATTTTGAACACCTATACATTTCTACTTTAGCACGAAGTTTAGTTTTCAACACTAAAAACCGCTGTTTTATGACCACGTAAAATAAAATGTATCAATAAAATAATTAACCTTGGAACTCTTTTTTAATGCGTATTTTCGTCTGGTCGAATGTGCGTCTCGCTAGTGCACTCAGAATAGCCAATGTGATATTAACTTTTGCTCGTTCGTGCATCAGCTGATACAGGATTTTGTAAATGGCACATTGTTTGTTTTGAATACATCAATTTGCCACTCACTGACTGTCAGAATGTGGCCTTCTTATATGAAATTAACTATAGTAGCAGTCATTCACAGATCATTCGCATTTTAGTGTCTATTGACGGTCATCATTGCCACACATAAATAGACACTGCTGCCTCACGTAACTTCAAACAGTCTAATTTCATGCATCCTACAGGCATCACTCCAGTCGCTCACGTAATTCATTCGGACACAAACCAGCACACCAGCACCGCACTAGGTCAAGCCACAGTGACAGTTTACATACTTGACCTAGAAACAATAACCACAGCAATTGTTACCCCGGACATTAGGGAAGATGCCATTCTTGGTATACCATGGCTTACTAAGCAAAATACCATAGTAGAACCTGCGGCACGTCGCATCCATTTTGGCCTAAAGGAGCGACGCACAGTATATAACCTTGACCGGCGACCAGCCAATACAGTTCCAGCTGTTTCACTAGTGGACTCTGACAACAATATACCGCACGAACACCAGACAGCTTTTCAGCGGCTCCTTGACGAGCGCCGAGACGTGTTTGCAGCACAAGACGCCCTTCGTTGAACCACAGTAGCTGAGTATGCCTTACCGCTAGTGCAAGACAGGCCTTAATACACTCCGCCACGCAGTTATTTACTGCACCAAGCGCAAACTATTAAACTACAAATTCAAGAAATGTTGAATGACAGTGTTATTGAACCAACAAACAGTGACTTCAATTCCACCATAACACTGGCACCTAAAAAAGATGGCATGTGGAGGTTTAGTGTAGATTTTCGGCCTGTGAACCAAGTGACACTTAGTGCGTTACCACCATACATACATCAGCGTCAAAGATGCCCTCAGTTCCTTAGGGCAAGCCAAGGTCATGTCATCCCTTGACCTTAAGAGTGGTTATTTGCAAGTGCCCGTAAAGCTCAAAAACCGTGGTAGGACAGCTTTCACGGCCCACGACGGCAGGCGTTTTCAATACTGCGCCATGCCGTTTGGACTGAACTGTGCACGGGTCACCTTCCAGGCGATGATGGTCTTAAGTCATGGATGGCCTCATCAACTAATTCACACTCGACTACCCGGATGATGTGGTAATATGGTTGGCAAGTTGGGAGGAGCACTTACACCACATGTCACTTGTGCTCGAGAGGTTGGCCATCAACGGCCTCACGTGCGCAACTGCATGCCACCTCGGAAAGACCAGCATCGACTTCCTGGGGCATGTCATAGACGAGGAAGGCAACAAACCCAACCCCGAACAATTGCGGCTGACTGATGAGTACCCACTACCATGTAGGCGCAAGCAGTTCCAGAAGTTATTTGGGCTAATAAACTGGCTCCGGGAGCACATCTAGGATTTTGCAGTGATCACCACACTACTCACTGACCTGCTGTCAACCCAGCAGTGATTTCAATGGGACGGCCCCACCAACGACGCCTTCCAGCAAATCAAGTCACGTTTCCGAGTGTGCCCGACCTTGGCAAGGTACGACGTCACAAAACACCTTTACCTGCAGATCGATGCCAGCCAAAAATGACTCCGTGCTGTGCTCTACCAGTGCGGTGACAATGGCGAACATCACATCATCGACTTCGTTAGTGCCAAGTTCTGACCAACTGAGCGCAGGTACGACGTCAACGAACGGGAATGCTTGGCCATGGTATGGTCCATCAAGAAGTATCGAGCGTACTTGGAGTACCAGCGCTTCACGCTTCGCACCAACAACTGCTGCTTAGTCTGGCTTCTCATCATGCGTAAGGCACACAGCAAGCTGACCCGGTGGGCATCGCTTCTTCAAGCTTACAACTTCATCGTGGAGCATGTCCCGGGCAGCAAAAACCAGCCAGCAGACACACTGTCCAAGTCACCATGCACTGACGTCGTGGTGCAGGACGACACAGAGTGGGAGGAGATATTGCCACCAAAAAGGTGAGAACAACTGAGTGAGGTTAGCCTTCACCAGATCAACGCCACTAACAACCTCACTGTACGTGATCTATACCGTGAGGTGTGAAAGCAGCACTCACTCGTAAACAGAAAGACTATTGCGCCCAGCAGGCTGTCGAGTGTTGGCGTGTAATAGATGGCCATTTAGAAACATGTTCAACCAGTAACCATGATGTGTGGAGACAATTTGTTCCCCCCAGTGTTACAGAGCAGGTACTGAGACATGCGCATGATAGCAACATAGCAGGACACCCGGGGACGGAGCAAACAATTCGCAATGTGCGTGGACATTTCTTTTGGCCCAGACTAATCAAGCACGCAGGTACGTGCCTCATAGGGCCCTACCCCAGGTCCTCAGGAGGGAAGAGATTCATCGTGGTGGCCTTCTTATACATCCTGCATATTGTGGAGAAGTCCACAATATGCCTCAACTTCTCCATGTAGGTTGAGGCATATCCCGTCAGTAGCACACGAGCCGCGAGTATTGCCAAGATCCTGCAGACTGACTTCTTCCCAGGTGGGGATATCTGCAGAACCAACTTACTGATAATGGCACGCAATTCACCGGCAGAAAGTGGCGAGAATTGTGTACGCATTGGGGAGTGCGACACCTGAAGACGGCAATCTACCACCCACGTGCCAACCCCACGGAGCCACACAACCAGGAGCTCAAGACCCAGTTGCGACTCTGTATGGGCGACCAGCACACCAACTGGGCAGACCATCTGCCCGCGGCCCTCTTCACCCTCCATCGGCGCGCCAACGCCGCCACTGGCAAGCACCTGCTGACGTCCTTCTTGGCCACAACCTCACCCTGCCTGGTGAGTTTGACTGCCCCGCTGGCCGAAGACAGTGGTGACCCAGTCAGCAGTGACACCACCAGACGTGAACGACGTCAGAAGGAGCACCAAGAGATATGCACTCACCAGCGAGACTACATCGCATGGTGGCTGCCAACGTCGCTGCCAACGTCAATGTGACAACCACATCAATTACAACATGGTCAGCAAGTCTACGTCTGTGCGCACCCGCAGTTCACAGAGACTTATGAAAGGGCTTTGCAGCAAAATAGAGCGAGCGGCACATGTTCACATGAGCCAATAGACCCACCACCTACCTGTTCCGGATCGGCAGAAATACTGTCAAGGTGCACCGGGATGACCTGCGCCTAACATCAGGTAACATTGACGATGACGCAGCACCAGGTGCCCAATGATGGCAACCCTGATGTCGAGGTCCGCCGACCACCCACACAGGAGGATGATCAGTCAGCACCACCCGGCATCTCTCTGAGATTGTCGACATGGGAGCCCCATCATCACGGGCGGCACAACGCCACACAGCGTTGCCGTTTCCACGTCAACACCATCCCAGGTGTACCACCAGGACGAGCAAGAGGAAGCAGCACCACAGCCTGCCCACGTCAAGAAGCCTAGCGTTGAGGCGCCCACCTCGACGAGGGCCTCCAACCTCCTCACCTCGCCCACTGCAGGTGACACCCCGGGACCTACTGCTGCACTGTCAACGGCATCAGGATGGCTTCCAGAGATGTCCACCGCAGGCATGGATGTCATGCACCAGGTCTCAGCCGGAGGGACACGTTAGACGCAGGGCAGCGTCCATTTGCCATGCTACACGTTCACCGCATCAACTGCATCAGTGTAGCTGCAGCGCACCACGAGTGCCGACACAAGTGCAGTGCGTATGTGTGAACCGCATACTCCCCCGCGGGCAGGCGAGGGTGCATAATGGCAGACTCAGCATATATTATTTGTAGGGCAATTTCAAAGCAAGTATTTAAAAGAAAAGAAAGACACACTAAGAGTGTTTTATTTTGTAATTCTCAAATCCATATAATTTTTAACCTCACTTGTGTCACCCTCATTTCATGCCATCCAAGTGTGGATTGTAACTGTTTTTATTCAGGGAATATTTATGTATTTATTTTGTAAATTTACCATACAAGTGTTTATGTCCTTTTAATTGTTGCCTGTTACAGGGAAGCAGAAAGTAGTGCAGGGTGAGCCACGTGCCACAAGTTCACGCCTTGCGAGCTCGCCAGATTCAGTATCCATCAAGTGTCTCAAGGGGTCGGCACACACCGCGTCACGCTCCGGGTGCCTTTAGCCGCAATAGTCTAATGTAACGTACCGGAACCTGTTATTTCTGCACCCGGACATGCCACCCCTTCTTACCCAGGGAAGCTAACTGCACGAATAATTCACTCTTATGCACAAATGTGTATTTTTCGCAGTCTTGTCCATCTGGTGGGCCGCAGACCAGAGTCCGTATAAACGGTTCACCTAGAGTGATGTAAGTGTTTCTGCGCAAGAGTAATTACATGTCAGTTTACAGACTTCATGTCTTTTATTTCAAGCAATGCCTTCAGGCGTTTTGGGGTACGGGTTCCCTATAACCCACCTTCACCCAGTGTCACGTAAATTTCTCCACAGCCAGTATGCTCAACTCAGATCTTTTACAGTTTAAGGCGTGTAGGTCAGCCTGAATAGGCCCACAGTATTTTCCATGTAAGTATTAAGAGCAAGGGGCTCTTCCAACATTTCACAGAGGGACGAAGTGCGTCCAGGCGAACGGCCCGCCATACCCTCAGATCATCACCAGCAGTAACAATTGGCATCGCCTGTTGATGGCGTCTGGCGCATAGTCGAGTATCCAAATCCACAAACCATCTAATGTTTTTCACCGCCCCTCAAAACTTCCCTTAACCTAACACCACCCAGGCAACAGGTGTTACATTGAACGAAAATCTTTCATTCAGAGAACTTGTAAGCTCACTCATGTACATGACTATTGTTAGCAAACCAGACATATCTTTTGCCACATAATTTTTGAGCAGAAATTTAAACAAACCATCAAAACAACTTTGGACTGCTGGTAATATAATTCTAAGGTAACTTAAAAAGACTCAAGACATGTGTTTGATCTTTAAACCAAGCACTGACAAAACACTGTCTGGCTACTCCGATGCAGAGTACCAGTGGTTCAGTAATTTTTCATGGCCACAATTGTATGCTTTGGACATTAAAGAAGCAGTCATCTGTGGCACAATGAACAGCAGAAGCTGAGTATACGGCATGTGCTACAACAGCTCCAGATCTTGTATATCACAAGGTGTACTCCAAGACCTGGAAAACAAGACAGTGTTTCCTATTATGTATACTCACAACCAGAGTGCCATAAACATGACCCAAAGCTTCGAAAATAGCGAGAGGTCATATCAAACAGATATCAAGAGGCATTTTCTGAAGGATGTAGTTGCTAAGAAATCGCTCATCCTCAAGTATGTCAGTACAGGAGACAATGTCAGTGACATTTTCACAAAGGCATTATGACAGAATAAGTTTGTCAATTTTAGAGACTCTTTGAAACTAACATGTTAATTAATTTAGGCCTATATAGTCTAAATTATTTTATTGTAAATTGTTTAATTATTTCTTTGCTGCATAGTGTGAAGTTCTTGTTTGTACATTTTTAACGTACAGACATTTTGATGGACACAGTGATTATACTGTGACAAGTTAAAATGTGTTTGTGTAAATGACTAGTTAATTTATAACATGATGATCTGGCTGATATTTGTAATGGGACTGTGAAGACTTTTGCCACTGCAGCTTATGTACATACAGCCTGGGCTCAGAGGCTGGATTTTTTGCAATTTTGCACCCAGCTGTGTGCCAAAGAATTTAATGTGAAATATAAAATTGAGCTACACAGGCAGTCTCTTATTTTTGTAGAAAAATACAAAAACAAAATCAAGAAACTCACATGTTATTGCTGAAAATATGTCTTAATTTAAATAATAGAACGATCTTCAGGGACCCCAGAGAAACTGACGATAAAAAAATTACAACTTTTCCTGACCAAAAACAAGAAAAATTTATAACTGTACTGAAGCAGAAAAGACACATAAATACTTCTCTATACTTACTTGGTTAGATTTATTTCATTCAGCCAATGTGATGAATATTTTGGGATCTGCCGTATTTGTAGATTACTCATGATTAAACACCAATAAACTTACTTTCACAAAAGTAAAATACATTCAGCACAGCCATCACAACAACTCCTGTATGACTGAACGACAGTGCTTGTGAGGAGGACTGGACCAATACAGGTAAAGCACCACTCGACAGATGTAAGGGCAAATCCTCATCACGGCCTTAGACGAAGCACTGGCCGTGCTGTATCCCATGAACAGACCAATCCTTCACAATGTGTAACTACAGTAAAACTCTCTTACGAAGTTTCTGAAGAAACTGAAAATTTTAAGCTTTCTAACCACAAAAACTTCTGAAGAGGAACCAAAATATTTTGGTTTATAGACTGGGTGCAAAATTATGTAAACCTACTAGTTAGGAAAACTTTTTAAAAAAGAGCTCCTTAAAACAGTTTTACTGTCTTGGTATGGGCGAACACACTGACCTGGGCAAATGTTCCCACAATGTATAGTGTGAAAGACGCTTATGGGAGTGCTACTCCGCCAACTTCTTCTACTACGACAATCTCAGCCGCTTTTCCGAGCACAAGCACTGGCTGCACAGAACCTCTGTGAGGTGGGTGTCAACTAGGTTCTAACAGGTTTGCCAAGTCACGGTATGCATCAGTTAACTGGAGAACCGGTACTCAGCATCACCATATTGTTTGTCTCCCGTGAGGAGAGGCTGGTTTCCCATATGCCAGGTCTACATCGTTCCACTCTCATGTTCTTTGACAGAGCCGCTACCTTCCAGCCATTAGTCGCTGCAGGGTGCCATTGATGGTCTCACTACATGGCCATCCAGAGGCACCGAGCAGTGAAGTGCAGTGGTTAACAACAGGACTCACATTCAGGACCCACGTCCAATTCCCAGACTGGCTGTTCTGATTTCGGTTTTCCAAGGTTTCCCAAAATCACTCGAGGCGAATACTGGAATGATCCCCTTCTACAGGTCATGTCTGAATCCTTCCCCGCCCCAGCTTCTCCGAGCAACTTTCTCTGTCTGTAATGACCTCGCTATCGAGATGTTAAGCCTGATCTACCTTCCTTCCAGGGGCATCCTTCATGTCACACAACTGCACCACTCTCTCCTTCTCGCTAGTTCATCCTTTGTCTCTTTTGATGAGCCGCTGGAGGTATGGGTCTGGCCACAAAGCCAACCCAGCATGGCGCTGGTACTTCTGAGTATGGAGGGTGGTAGCTCTGCCCACACACACACGCTCACCACCTCGTAAACTAGGTTCACCTCACTACAGTATACAGAAGCAGATGAAGCTACAAATGAGCAATCCTCCACAACACCAACTCAACTAGCAGGAAAAAAAATTTCATCAGTCGTGCATTCAAGCTTGACAGTTAGTTTCAAACTTAAATTTTTTTTTTTAGTTGTTTTTACATAGGTATCTGTACTTGTGTCACTGCTTAGACACAGTTTCATTTCACCTACATTAATACACAAATTTACCAACTATTCTTCACCATTGCAAAGGTGGCCATCATCTAGCAATGTCCTGTTATGATAATACACACATTCACTGTTTCACAGGCTTACAGATTCAAATAAAGGTTGTCTCGTAGCTGTACTCAAATATTCTCAAGTAGTCTGCAAAACTAATGAGTCATTAACATAGCATATACAAACTTTAGTTGTGAATAGTAATTACAGTGGAGCTCCACTGTTGAGACATCGCACACTTGGCTAGGATGGGCTTTACAGAGGGTTTGAGAAATGTGGCATATGTTGACCCACCTCGACCCAAATACATCAAAATGGAGTAGTGCTAAACACAATGCATTGCAACTATTTTTTTCAGCTGATTTCCCTCAAGTTTCCAACTTTTTTTTACAGAATATTTTACAGTTCCTCAAAAATGGGTTATTAAAAAAAGATGGTGTTATTAAAATGGTTTGCAATAGTAAGATTCTGCTGTATTTATTAAATACTGTATATAGTTCAGTATGGGACAAGTTGCATTGTTTGTTCCACAAAAAATCAACTTTTGCAGTTGCAACATAGGGTAGAAATTTTGAAGATTTACTCATATATACAAAAATGTAATTTTGGCCAGTAAATAAAATTGTTTTTGCCAAACTACAAATGATTGTCATAAAGTGAACAATTTTTTTTTATAAAAGTACTAATAAGACATAGTTCTCTAGAAAAGCTGCACAGTGTTTGATACAGATGGCACAGTGCATTGTGAGAAAGTCAGTTTGACTTAGTCGCATGACACAAGCAGGCAAGGAGACAGAGAAATGCACTCTGACAAGCGTGCAAGTACAGTAAGCCAGCCAGTGGACACGCCACAACTCGGGCAGCTGGGAACTAAACTACAAAAATCTTGGTCTGTGTTTCTATTAAAGAACGCACTACTCTCGCTACTGCGTACTTCCTACTTCACTCAGCAAGCACTTTTCTAATCATCGTTCGAAAAATATTTCTGCCTGCATCTGTAGATATTTCCATGTCTACACAAACTGGCAGCCTCACAGCACTGTGGTAAAACTCTCTTAAGAAGTTTCTGGAAAGACTGTAACATATAGCCTTATTAAGCAGGAAATAAATTCTTAAAAGGGTAAATTTCTTTAGGGTTTATAGACCTTGTGCTAAATTATGAAAAGATATTAATAACAGGAACAATTCTTAAAAGGGTTTTACTGTAGTTAAGGAAAATAATTACATGTTTTAATGGTTTGTTGAAAGTTAAATGTTCTTAACTGATGACAAATGGCTTTAGTTATATTTTCCAAATATGAAAATAAGAGCTGTAATCTTGATGTGTGAGTTCATAAATATGCCACAGTGCCACTAGATGGCTACATGGTACACAGGCAGTTGGCCAGTGTTTGAGTGCAGCTATGCCAGGATACACTGTGGACTGGAAGGACATTCTATGCAGGACTCTCACATGGATCCACCAACAAGCTGTACACTAAGGTCTATCTGTTTAGCAGGCAACTAACTCCACACGCTCTACAAACACACAGTTACAGTATTCACTGAAGGTAACAGGTGCTAAATATTTCTCGGGGAGTAGTGAGTTAATATTGACTTAGTGTGTTACCTATGCTATGTCTTCACAGATAATTACCATCATCATCATTGGCACCATGATCACTAGGGTCTTCAATCAGTAAGGCATCTGCAAGAGGTACTTTTCCGATGTCGGGAACAAGGTGTAATCGTCCACCCGATGTCCTGCAAGCATACAGTTACATACACTCAAAGATTTACAACTATAAAATCTACAATGTACAATATTTTGTCTTCTGTTACGAAAATGGCAACAATTCGAATAAAACAGTTACTTATCCTTCTCTGTGTCAAATACTGCACTGCTTAACTAATTTGTCAGATACTACACAAAAGTTTTTTCCTATGTATTTTTTCTGTTTTGTACCTCAAAATAATAACTTTAACTCAGTGATATTGCATTTCTTTCCATTTTTTTTTTCCAAGAGACAATGTTTGGGGTTAACTGTCCTGGTGTGTGTGTGTGTGTGTGTGTGTGTGAGAGAAACTACTCTAGTCTCATTCTCAACACAGATACCAAATATTCTTTAACTAATAAGAACTAAATTTGATTTTTAATTTATTCACACAGCTATTATTTACAACTTTAAACTACCTATCTCCACTCTTACTCTTGTTATTTTTAGTAAGCAAAATATTTCATGTATATTTCAATTCTAATTAATGTCCTTATATTGGTTAGTCACTTAATTCACACTCATTATTCACACACATGCAATCTGTCTATTGCCATCATTCCAAATGCCTGTCACGCATTCAGTTAAGTATTTCGCCCGCCCGTCAGTCTCACTCGTCACTGTACGGATGCTCACGGTCCGCAAGCTTCAATACCGCTGGTCACTCTCGCAGCCACTCGCTGATTCGCTGCCTTCGCACACCTGGCGCTTAAGGCCGCAACAATCCTCCAAACTCCAGACCATCTGTGCCTTAAGCAGTCTCACTGGCTCGATCTAGGAGGTTCCTCGCACCCCAAGTCTTGCTGAGAGGCTTCTTTCAACATTCTTTCAATGATAACCCCAGAATTTTAATCCACCAAAGTTCGGGGGTGCGTGAGTCAAAATAGGCTTATCTGGCACACACAGTGACTTACCTTTGTAAATCACTGCACACTTTTCCCTTCGCACAGTTTCCCTCGCTCAAGCGGGACGGGGCACGAGACGCGATGCAGACCAGCAATGTGTTGTAACAATGCTGTTTCAGATGACAAAGACAAATATTTTGATGTGAAGTTTCACATGTTGTGGAGAAATTTGTGTAGTAATACTATCTTTCCAAATGTATTCAACATAGAAAAATATTAAATGTTCCATAGTGACAAAATTGCGGAACAAAAGGAGGTATGTCACGAATTTCATATTATAAACTAGAGAATGAAAACTTGTATATAAAGTGTAAGTATTCATTCTTGTGTCACAATTTTCATTTATAATAAAAAGTGCCATTCACTTTTGATAAAATGACTATAAAAAATATTTGTTGTTTCTAGAAAAGCAACTGCTACAAGTATAGTATAATTTCAAAATAACAACAGAAATTAACTGCACTAAAACTATCTGATGCCTCTTAACATTATATACAGCCTATTTTTAAAAAAGTATTAGAAATCAGTACATCACATATTGAATTTAAATAAATAATGTTATGTCAAGACTATTTTTGTCTTATTTATTATTCCTATTCTTGGCCCATTCTTCTTTTTATTGTATTTTAATTACCTACCTGCATACATATTCGGTAAAGCTAACACTTTTGCTGACGGTACTAGCATTTAAACAATCACACAAATAATCAGTCACTCACTGGAAATATTATTGAGGCCATTCTCAAATTAAGAGTATGGCTGAAGGCAAACAAGCAGGCCACAAATTTAGATAAAACAGTAACTAGATGTTTAAAAGGTAATGAACATATTGATAGGATTGTGCCGGAACTCAATGCAGCCTGTTTTGCATTACGTAATCTAACCCATTTAAAGACTACAGCTTCTATAAAAGAAATCTGGAATGCCTATTTTTATCCAGTTATGCCATATTTGGTATAGTATTGTGGGCTCTATCTTAACATCGTATGCAGATTTTTAGGATTCAAAAAAGAGATAACAGAATTATAGCAGGAGCAAAAAAACTGGACTCATGTCGCCTACACTTTAAGAAAAACTTGTCATTCTCACATTTGCTTCTGAACAGTATTTTCTCGTTAATTAAATTTGATGTAAAAAAAAATGGATTATTTTGATAAAAACTTGATGTGTAAACATACAACCCCAGAAACAGGAATGACGTTCACTAGACCCTAACATGCTAAAACTAAACAAAGAGGTGCATATTTCTTAGGCGCAAAGATGTTCGATAAATTACTTAACAAAATGAAAGAATTAAGCCAAACAAATGCAAGAAAATTTAAAGGAAAGCCAAAATCTTAACTTTTAACACACGTGTGTACTTATGTTTGAGTCTGTACGTACACGGATAAACAATGGGTCCATATGTAGATAATCTTAGCTTAAGTTTCCTTGCCAGCTTTTCTTGTCATTAATTGTATTCTGTATTTGTACGCAGACCTTACACAAGCGGCATATAACGCTTGTATCATATTTTGTAAAAATGAAATGTAATTTATGCATTTTAGTGGAAACATTTCTCTACGACTAAAGTTGAATTTGGTTGTATTCAGTTTGTTGACTATCTAAATGTAGGCCCATCTCCTGTTCTGTCCTATATAATGTATATATGTGTTGTGTCTGTAAAATGTACGTACCTTTTTGACTTGTTCCACATCTTTGAGCATCACTAGTTCATTTGAAATCTACAGAATGATAAATAAATAAAAATAAAAATTATCTACATACAGTGTCTGGATATAGTATTCATTACAGAATCTACCAGAGTAACATGCAATAAACCTTTTCTTTTCCAAATAACATTTTCTTAATATTTTTTTCTGATTGCAGCAATTTTGAATATTGCTTCCATGTCTCATTACGGTGGCATCTTCAATGTTTTGTAACCAGTCATAGGTCCCAGGCACAGCTGAGCTGGAGGAGAACTAGCATCAATGCCTTCCCAAACACACAGTTATGTCAATGCAGAAACACAAGTCAGAAAAACATCAGCTACAAGGCATTTGTGTAGTGGCTCGGGTACTCACCTTCCACCAAGGTGAACCGGGTTCGATTCTTGGTGGGCTCGCTCCAGGATTTTTGCACGTGCAAATCGTGCCAGACGATGCCGCTGGTCGCTGGGTTTTCTCTGGGATCTCCCATTTTCCCTGCCGTTGCATTCCACCACTACTCTATACTCACCTCAAAGAGCTGTTCCAATCTCTCCATCAACTACAAACGTTTTCAAATAATACATTTTATCTGCAAATTTATTATTTACTAACAATTCATTATAAAAAAGTTGAATTATTTTAGAAGGATTTGATAACAAATTATAATTTAAGTTTTTAAATATATTTCACATGGGAAAAAATGGCAAATTTACAAAGTTGGCTGAAAGAATAACAAACGGTTGTGTCATTGTTCTTGATTGTATAAATAGGCTACAACCTGGTATATTATGAAAAAATAATATAATAATTTAATTAACTGTATAATATTGCAATATTTGTATTTTATGGTTTCTGGAAATATGTGGAAAGTGTGTGCCCTTCCCAATATTATGCTTTGTTTGTCCAAATAGGCTGCACAGCTGTCAATCACTACATTCATCACACAACATAATGCACAACATATTTCCTAGATTTATAAAATATTCTGTGTACACACATATTACACCATTGCCAAATGTGACTGCTAAATAAAAACACACCACACACAGGTCAAGAGATTTGTTTCCTCTCTTGCATCCTTTGATATTGCCAAGTAGCTAAAAATATTCTACATTTTAGCTCCGATAACTTCCTGCATTGGTAGACACATAGCCCTAAATTATAAGTGCGTATAATTTACTTTGCCGTATGAGCAGTTTGTGTATTGCAAACAAGAAATTCTCTGTTCGGAACTGTACTCTCATTGTTACAAAACTGCTTCACGCACATGAGTCAGCCAACATGTTTTACTAGATAATGGATATTTGGGAACATAGGAGCGGTCTAAAAACCAGAGCAAAGACGTCTGCCGTGTGTAAGACCGGACGTTATCTCCCTGATGTGCAGACGATACTCGCACGCACGAGCCGGGTGCCGCAAAACATGGAGACTCAGTGCAGCGGGCTTACCTGGTTGCTAGAATGAGGTGGTTTGAGAACAAGAAACATTGACGTAGAGCTTCCTTCTCGCTTCTGAAACTGGCGAGACGACTGCGTGATGTCTTGGGTTTGTCAGACGGCACCTGTATCAAGCTACCTACCAACATAACCACATTTACCCTCAACAAACAAACAAACAAACAAACCACGTGACACTCAAATAAACAACGTAAACAAACACAAGTGAGCACGGAACTTCAAGATGAACTTACGGGTATGACACAATCAATGCAGGCAGGAACTCACGTGTGTTTTCATCATAAAAAAATATTTTGCACCCCCTACGTGTAAGTGCGATATTTATAGAATTCGTAAACAAACGCCTACGTACTGTAAACATTAGCGAGAGTCAAGCCATGCGTGTTGATGTAAAATGCACATTTCAGACTGCAGTGAGCTACACGCAGCTATACTTAGCGCCTGATTTCTCGCCGTGCAAGTGGCGATCTAAACAATGGATGCTGATTGGCTGAGAGCGCAGGCGCGGGGCGTGCCAAGCCCAGCCAGAGGTGCGCCGTAGTCACATGGATGTGACAGTCCGCGCATGCGCGCTACGTCTGCGCCGCTCTCGCTCTCGTCTCGCCCTCCTACACCCACGGATATTTAAAAAATTTGGCCGGCAAATTGTTAACCTTCTGTCAAAGTAGATACAAAAACCAAGATCAGTGTAAAGAAACGAAATAACGCGGCGGTTCCTTTCATGCAGGCGCAGTGGCGTAGGCAAAACTTTATTTATAATTATTAATTTTTGGTGGGGACGGGGGTTCCCCTTTGATAAAACAGCGCCTACAAGTTTCTTAAGCTGAAGAGCAACAGTAGAAGTAAACACCTCTATTTTTATTATACTTAGTTATGCTGTTTTATAATATCTTTTATTTACCTAATTTCTCATTTCGTTGATAACAAAGGATATATTTTTTATTTAAATTAACGTGTCCACATTGGTGGGAAGGGGGTTGAACACGGAACCTCCTTGTCCGAGCCACTATGTGGACGTAGTCATGTTTTGATTACCTACGCGAGGTATTAGAGCGAGCCTTGTGTTTGGCTGCCTACTGCGTGATGTTCTATACTTCCGCCTTCCGTATTTCCCATTATTCTAAGCAGAGACGAAGTACTTTCGAGAATTCAAACGGTGCCAGGATAGACTTTAAACACACTAACTTGTTGTAACCGTAGTGGTTGGTCCGCTCGTACGCCACTCAGGGCTGTGAACCAATAACACGCACGTAGAAAATATGCAGCGAATCATGTACAGCCTAGCACCTAGCACGTAGCCGGTGCGCAATGGCAGCGCCTGAGGCGTTCACAAAACCGTCGACAGTTTAGCCTTGCTGTCAAATGAAATAGTGAAATTCCCATGGCCATACTGCTGTGCTGAAAGAAGTAACAATGCTCGATAGAACACTACTTCCTACTGTTTTGTAAACAAAAATGGCAACATTATTTGCGGTTTGTTTGGAAGGAATGTGCGTGATAACTGATTATTTCTTATAACTTAAAGTCATATTTTTTATAATTAATTTAATACCTGCACAGCGTATGCAGGAGGAGAGTGTTGAGAATACAGTATGTGTGTGGTGCAAGGGACTAACGTAGATAGGTGAGTGTGTTTGTGATAAGTCATGCTTATTAAAACTGTGGCATCGCACACAAGACGAAACAACAAAACTCTTCAAAGCAGACAGACAATAAAACAAATAACACGTATGGGTACCCTTAGAAATAATAGATTACACATTCAAATACACAAAGCAAAATCCTTCAAAGAGATAAATCTCACTAAAATTTAATTAAATGAACATTATTGTGGTTAACTGAACATAATTATGTTATATATGGCTAAGCATAATGATGAAACTTAACGGTTCCGTCTTACCAATTTTTTATTATTATCATTTTGACGATGTAGGTTAATTTTGATGAGAATTCACGTTTATTCTTTCAAGAATTTAGGCCGTTTCAAAGTTCAAATAGTGAAAAACGAAATTCAAAACACTTAAACAGTTGCAAAGTGCGGTAAGATTGGGTGGATTTTACGAGAATGTAGACTTTATTTGGTCATACGCGCGCGAGCACACACAAACACACGAGTAGGCCAGACGTCGAATTACGATATTTGAGTATATTCGACGCTGATCGCACACTTGTGAGGGGTGAGCCGCCAGTTTTACAGTAGGTCTAGTTATTTCGAGAGCAGATCTTATCACGTCTTTCTACCGACTAGTTTCCCAAAACCTCCCAACCCGACGGCGTTCACAGCCTTCAACAAAGTATTTTTTAATACATTTTTTTAATTTCGAAAGTACTTCTCTATCATCCTAGTCATTGACCTAACGCGGCAGTAAAGACGTAACGACTGGACTACGTTCTCGTATAACCGTCACAATATTGATTTTGCCAAGTTTTGGCAGAATTAATATTGTGACGTAATTATAAGTTCGTAGTTGCCTTGTCTTTTCTGTAGACTGCTGTGTAAGGTCAATAGCTGGTTATGTATAGGAGTAATTCTTGAATTTTATTTTCTAAAAGTTATAAACAATCTTAAAAAGGTAAGGAAAGGCTCTCCTTAACCCCAGACCAGGTAGCGAGGGATTGTTCTCTTCCTATTGGAGACTAGTTATTGGCTCGAATTACTCATGGGCGTTGCTTCTAAATTGCCATACACTTGAAACAGAAGTCAAATACACACGTGATTAGAGTTTAGCTTTTCCTGAAATTAATTATTTACCCAGATTTCCGGCTCTTTAAACATTAACTATTCAAACATAAAATTACTATTTACATAATTGTTAAAAATGGTCAATAATATGAAATTGTACATTTTCACAAAATATTAAATTCTAGATTTTTTTTTTTAATGAATAATTTTATGTTGGTTTACATAACGACTTAATAATTTGCGAACATAAATAACTTATGTTTCATTTTCAAAAAAAATTTGCAGAATATATAAATTTATATAAAATATTTGAAGTGTCAAAACTTTCTACGGTACTGGAATAATATATATTTACAAGTTATCTGCTTGCCTTAATGCGTAACAACAATTTTATTATCAAATATAATTATTTGTAGTTCTAGTGTTGGTTAGATAGAGCCTATCTTTTATTGTGAAAATTTACCGTTATGTAATTTGTTTATACAGGTTATCTTCTAATACTTGTTTTACATTTAAATAATTTGCTTTATTATACATTTAAAAAATATTAATGTGAACATTTATTTCATACGTTTATAAATTTTCGCTTCTGCAACAAAGTTATGTTTTTATTTTCTATTGCATCTGTAGGAATACAACAATTGCAACAAATATATATTACCGACTTCAGTTTTAGCCTCTTAATAATGCACTGGGAGAGTATTTCAAGTGCTGTTTGTTCGGACTCTATAAGGAAAACATACAAACTAGAGTTATAGCATCGAATATAGCTTGGATACTGATTGTAAACACAAATGTGTATTATTTTTATGCAGTTCTAGAATCCCGCACAGAATAAATAGCTAGTGCGTTCTTTAAAAATTCAATAGAGGAACTATTTTGTAAATATTTGACACTGGGTTCTTGTTTGTTGGCAATATTTGTTCTCAAATACCCACAATCATCTATAATAAAGTGATTTGCTGCTAGTGCAGTCATTTTAATATGTATTACACCACATTATAGTAAATCTGCAAGTCCAAAATCACATCATAGTGAAGAAAATGTTGTCAATTTAGTGAACACGAGTGATGCATATTGTTACGCGCGGACTTCCGCTCGGTGTTATGTCGGTACCAGCTCTGGGGGGGGGGGCACCTCAACCCTCCCCACCACCAGGGACACTCGCTTTCCGCTACATCGCCCGGCGGACGGGAGAATTTTTCTTGGTTGGTAATTACATTCAATAAATAATCTCACAATATGTATAAATAGATATAGCCCACTATGTGGTTCATCATATTAAATAACCAGAAAAAATAACAATATAAAAGCAAGTATTAACGTTAACAATAATGATGATGTGTTGGCAATACAGAGTCTGTATGGTAAACCTAAAAGACCTGTACATTCGGTACCACCTCCTAAACCAAACAGATTACCCCCTACAAAAGAGGTAGATTTGTGTGACGTGAAAAACATCAACACATTTTTGATAGTCAACCAAGTGATGAACTTTTTTACAAAAAGTATGTTTGAACTTATGACATAGTAGATAAAATAGTTAGTAAACCAGAGCTTATCACTGACTGGCTGTTTTTCTTACCTTCTAATTTTGAGAGCTTTACCTCTATTTATCAGAGGCCTTCAGGAGAAATTGAAATGCTTATCGAGTAAAATATACATATATTTGAATATCCTAGTCTGCAACTCGTGTCTGGGTATCCAAAGGTTATTAATGACTTGGGTTTGCCTCAGAATTTCAAAATAAAGAAGTTGTAAACACATACTCTGGCCGTACTTTTGTATTTTACGATTAAATGTATTTTATGGAACAGGATGAGTGCTTATTCAGGGCTAAATATTTCGGCTTAATTTCAAAGAAATTTCCAGGCTTGCCAGCGGGGTTAGACTCTGCCTTTAGATACACCAATGGATTTTTATACTTCTTCAAGAACACAACCTACTATGAATTCAGCGAGTTTACGAACATGTTGGACAGAGCTGCCGGATTTGATCTTTCAATGTTCAATGTAAAGTGTCCTACATTACCATCGTCATATTCAGATATTATTTATCAGTTAAAAAAGCTAGTGCTGCAAATGGAGACTGTTTCCGTATATCCAATTTTTTTTAATATGATTATATTTTCAATGGGAAGGATCCCATAAAAAAAAAATCTTTGTGGTGTTTAGAAAAAAGGTGTTAAAAATAAATGCTAAAAATAAGAATATTATCATGGGTCCCAGAGAGAAAAAGTAGGCATATGTTGTGTATGCCAACCCGAAAGATATTTAGAGGCTTTATCTAATTTATAAGAGGGTGGATTTGCACTATCGCCGCCTTTCATAATGTTTGTCAGACTGCATGGGCTGATGCTGTATTCATATTTTGTTCATTAATTATGAAATCTTTAAAATAAATGTTTTTAATAGGAATTGTCCCATTAAAAACTAATAATCATACATGTTTGCACACTAGTTGGCTTCAGTGATTCTTTCACTTTTAACATCATTAACTAGATTTCTTTGGCTTATTAGCACCGCATTGCAAATAGTTGTAGCCTGGATTGGCTTATTAAAATCAACTGTAAGTTTCAGATTAGTTCGGTCCTTTACAATAGAGGTTTTTCTGTAAGAACAATCGATAATATACAGTAGGCTCCTAGAAATAAATGCATCAGGTTTATAATATAGTTCATTGTTACGGTAAGGAGTATCTACAGTAGGGAGCTGACGAGAAGGCAAGGCTGCGTGGTGGAAGTTGTGGTCGGGGCGCAAACCCTCCCTTGCCCCTTCCGGCGTTTAAAGACCGCTGTCAGAGTAACGGGTCACCCTCGCTACTAGTCATCCCAAAAGAAACAGCTCTCTGGAAATCAGTCACGAGTTAGTGTCGGTTGCGTGCGTATCAGGATGGTATGTTATGCCGCAGTGTAGGAAGAAAGGGAAAACTATACACAGCGAAGCGACGGAGGTGATCAGACATGTGTTAAATAAATGTGACGAAGAAGCTACTGATGGTCAAATAAAACATTTATTATCTCAATCCAATCTGCGTGCATCAGAATACACTGAAATTTCTATGAGAAGTGTTTCCAGAATTCACAAAGAAGATGCCGATGCTTGTAACAGTTCGCTGTCAACACCAGGCAAACACCGAAAGCGTCCACATGAAAGAAATGTGCACTGTGACTCATTTGATAGGAGAGTAATCAGAGACTTAATTCATGATTTTTACTTAGTACAGAAACAAGTACCAACATGTCCTAAGCTTCTCGTTGCTTTGAGAGAAACAATTGATTTTCCATGGGGTGTTCACATGATCAGGCGGATACTGAAAGAAATAGGGTTTAAATAGAAACGGTGTAACAGTTCTCGGGAACTATTATTTGAAAGACCGCACATTGTCCACTGGCGTTGTAAATACTTAGAATCAATTCTCCACTACAGAATGGAGGGGCGCCCCATAATTTACATTGATGAAACCTGGGTTGATAGCAACATAACATTTAACAAATGTTAGCAAAGTGATACTGAACGTTGTGTGTTAACCAACAGCAGTTCTTCGAACCGTTTAATTGTTGTTCATGCAGGTGCTAAAACTGGATTCATTGAAAATGCGCTGCTAATTTTTCCAGCAGGCCAAGCTCCGGGGGACTTCCATGGGCAGATGAATTCTGCGAACTTCGAAAAGTGGATGCATAATCAGTTATTGCCAAACCTACCGGAAAAGTCTGTTGTTATTATGGAAAATGCGCCTTACCACTCAGTGCAAGAAAATAAACCCCCATCGAAGTATGCATTCCCTTTACTCATGAAATGCGAAAAATAGAGCATTTCGACTTAATTGCGCAGAACAGGAAGCCTGAAAAAGTATTTCACATTGACCAACTTTTAAAACTGCACGGACGTGACATTCTTAGACTTCCTCCTTATATGTGCGAACTCAATCCCATTGAACTAGCGTGGTCTAAAACAAAGAGACTAGTGCGGGAAAATAACATTACTGCTAGCTTGTCGTTAACAAAGCTAATGGAAATCACGACGGAAGCAATATCTTCCGTCGCTGAAGAAGACTGGCAAGGATACTGTTCGCATGTCCAAAATATAGAAGCTGACTACTGGCAAAAGGACTGTCGTGTGGAAGACGCAATATATAGTTTTGTAATATGCCTAGGCCATGACTCCAGTGGCTCTGACAACGAATTTTCCTCTTCCGAATCGGAACTGGCGCTGCCACTTCCCGAAAGTGAATAAATTATCACCGAACAACAACATCCACCGTTTTAGGTAAGCTGTAAGAGTATATCCTTTCAGAGTATTTTAAAGTTATGCATTCCTGATCTTAACTGTTTTCGCCATAAATGTATGCCATCAAAATTGTTTTCAGGTCACTTTGGTTGTTTCGCAGGTATTTAAGTAAAACAATTTAAGTTACAACAGTTTAAAAATGTTCTTTTTGGCCAAACTGAAAGTCTTCAAATTAGTGTTGGTAATGTAAAAGATGTTTTAAAAATTGTAACTATTGTGAAATGTGATTAATTTTCGAACGTGAACAGATTGCGAATATGTACAATAAATAGCTTGCTTTAAAAATGTGTACTTCAAACACAATGCAAAAGATTTCGTGCACCAGGCAGATGGGCACCTAAAATGGCGAATTTAAAGGTTACTGTTAAAAGAAATAATAGAGGCTTATACCATAACATTATAGAGTATGTTTTTATGCGTGTCGTATGAAAGGAAAATCTCCCTGTGAACTGATAGTTTTAGTACTGGTAGTACAGGTTAGAGGCGACGGTGGCGACATTGCAGCCCACCGGGCCCACCTGTATTCCATAGCCTCGCCTTCTCGTGAGCACTAAACAGTAGCTTGGTCTTTGAATTTCTAAAATCATTGTAAGTGATGTACATCTTGTCGAAAATTTTATCCTCGATATCCAGGATCCAATTCTCTTTAGGAAACACTTTATTCCTTTCATTTTTAATATAAATATTTTTAACATGACAATGGTCAAAAATTGATCCATGTGTGTCTTGATCAACATTTCTTTTCTGTTTCGCTGAAAGCCAACAATGACAAAGTCAGGCTTATCGAATTGGATTGAATTGAACTGGTCATTTATGTCAAACTGGAATGAATTTGCATCAGTAGGCACAGTTTTTCCAAGACATTGCCAATAATTAAAGCCTATGGGAATTCTGTGTAGTTTGTGTAGTTTTGCTGTAATTTCATCTCCATAAATAGGCTCGTATTCAACAATTGGCCACAGGATTTCCCTTTTCTCAATAAAAATTTTACCAGCATCTGGAATAATATCAGCAGATCCATCTGTTGATGTTTTAGGCCATCTGTAAACAGAAACATTATCATGATAATTTCGAATGAATGTGATCTTGTACCCACCTTTCGAGAATATTTCTTTACAGTCCCTCATAAATCCAAACAAATATCTTATTGGATAGGCAATTTCATTATACTCATCTGCCTTAAAATATTTGCCTTTTTCTACCCTTGCTAGTTGCAAGTACGGTGATTCCTATTCTGAGCTAAGCAATGTATGCATCATAGTCGAAGTGATGCCAGGATTGTCAATACTTTCAATTATATTGCCGTGCTTAGAGATCTCTACTCTTGAGAACTGGAATGGGAAGAAATTCTCACAAATGTCAATAGTTGAAGTTTTTCATAACCCGCATTTGTATCTTTTTTAGTCAGCCTCATTAGGATGTGTAAATGCATCACCAACAGGAATATCAAACTCAATGCGCTTGTTGTATTCATTTAAATTGCTTTTATCTGGTCGTTTGGTGGAAACGACTGACGTTCATAGCTTTAAATTTTTTGCATACTCATTTATTAAAAAGAAAAAAAAAAGTTTTTTTTTAAACATCTACACTTTCTTATCAACCCAAGAATTATGACTACTATCAAAATCCAACAATTTAACAATCAGCTTATTTCCTTTCCTTTGTAAAACTTTCTCTACTAAGTAGTCTTGATCATATTGGGTTTTAAGCAGCTCTGGTTCATTCTTAAATAACTGCGATGACCATGTTTTTGGACTAAGGCCTGAAGGAAGCAAAATATATTTTGGCGATAGCGAAGTAATATTCAACAATGACGGACTTGCTGTAAAAGATCGAACATACATTGGAACTGATGGTTTACTGAAATTGCTAACTCGTAACATGTATCAGAAAGTGACTACACTGCAACCGACTATGAAAACTATAGTCATATCCTAACAGATACAAATTCAGTTTTTCAAAAGAGAAATAAATGGAAAACTTTCGTTAGAACAGTGTATGGTATGGTAAAGAAAAACCGTTACTCTCCTCATACAGGAACAGGTATTAAGACATATACAGAATATCCCAAATAATACATATGGATGGATGATGTAAGGAAGCTTATTGAGAGGCTTCTCGTTATTTATGGCAAAGATAATGCTGTAAATTATAACTATTACAATGAGAAGGTCGGAGTAATGAATATGCTCAACAGCAAGGTTAGTGACTTGTAGTGAATAATCCAAAAGGCATAACATGCCTGATACAAATGTTGAACACAATACCCCCTTCTTTTTGGGAATCGGAGCATCATGGAAAAGGATTACTCAATTACATAGTAAATGCTCTACCTTTTGAGTTTCATGCACCAGGCTATAAATTCCTAGGCCCAGGCACCAGACTAAAAGAGAGACTTGAGAGAGGTGATAAACCTGTTAATCCATTAGATGAGGCTGCAATGGAGCATAATATTTCTTATAATCACCATAAAGATCTAGCTGAAAGACATGTTGGTGATAAGGAACTAAAAAAGAAGGCATTGAAAAGATTGTTAAGCTCAGATGCTGATCTCAATGAGAGATTGTGGGCTGGTGTTACTGTATCTGCGATGCATATTAAACGTAAGCTGGGCTAGGGAATTAAATACAATTTTAAAATATTTTGTATAATAAATGAAAGTAAAAAACATCGCATTTTAAGTTTCTAACGAGGAGCTGAAGTGCTTGAATATTGATTCTTTCCTGATGAAATACCAACTGGAACGTAAAAACAATAAATTGAAGGAAGGCAAAAGTATGACTATCACATTCTCAACTCCACAGTTTAAGAAAATGTCTAAGGAAATGACGACTGGAAATGGCTTGACATCTCACAAAGGCGGATTTTTTCCTTTGATTTTTGCATCATTGGGAGCTCTAGGGGCATTGGCAGGAGGTGCCTCATCTATCGCTACATCAGTTATTAATGCTAAGAAGAGAAACCAAGAATTAGAAGAACAACATAGACATAATTTTGGCCATGGAAAAACATAGCAAGGGGGTGAAGAATGCCAAAAAAAAGTAACTCCACTCAGTAACTTTGATATTGATAAAATGATTAACAAATTAAAAATGAAAATTTTTTGAGGTGTATTAATAATTGATAAGCTACCTAACACGCCACTTGATTAGGAATGTGGGATTGTCAATCTAGATGTTTCAAAAAACTCTGGAACACACTGAGTATGCTACTGGAAAGAACGCAATAAAAAATATTTTTTCGACTCATTTGGTGGAGATCCACCCCGGGAATTGATTGCGTATCTCGGGGGTAATATTATTTATACCGATGGCAGAACTCAAAATTTCCACCAAGTAATTTGTGGTCATTTGTGTGTCATTGTGCTAAATCACTTTTCACATAATTTTAAATTTCCAAAAATTATTTTACTATTAATAAACGATGGATATATATGTAACTGCATTAATGACCTCTTGGATTGAAGATCAAATTAAAGAACACAAGAACAATGATACAACTACTGAGAAGATCAATCCTAGTGATTTCGTTTCCCGCCCACAGTTCAGTGACTTTATAACCACACTGACAAGAAATAAAAGATCCTTTGATAAAGCCTTTCTTACCTACTTGGAAGAAGATAATAATATAGATTTTGAAAACAAAAGGCACCTAATGATGCAGTCAATTTAGAATCAGTCCAACAGAATTGATATTATTCGTTTAGTTGGAAAATACAGTTAAAAGGACAAATTATTTTACCTGGGCAATAATCAAGCATAATACATTTTTATGAGGAGTGGAAGAGTAAATGAGATAACAATAAAATCAGAGGATTATAAAGGAATTATCAGATTATACCGCAATTTGAAAATCATTGACATATATGCCTTTCGATGTAATGCCCGATGATAAGATATTTTTTAAAATTCCAAAAGCTTTCCATTTACATGAAGGCGCAGTTGTGTTTTTTTAAAAATAGTTATGGTATATAAATACATTAAAAAAAGAGCAGAGTCTGTTAGTTTTTAATGGAAAGACTTCCATTAAAAGCAAAGGAAAATGTGCTAATAGTCTAAGGATTTAAAAAGTATTTAATTTTATTACGACACTTACCATTATTCAACTTACGAGTCGTATCTATTGTAACAATATCATATTCCTTATCCCAACATTTTGAACAAGTCTCCCTGAATTTCTCAAATTGAATATCACCATCAACGAAATCGCTATGAATATGTTTAAGATTTGTATCATCTTATCTGAATATGCAAAGAAAATTGGCATTTCTCTTATAAGCTGTTTACGCACTTTTGAGTATGTTTGAGCTAAATAGAAACAATCAATATCTCTGTGTCTATCGCGAGTGAAGAAATCTCTTACTTTGTCCTGATTTTCAAGTATGACATCATGAAAAACAACATTCATCCACGGTAACCATTTCTTCATTTGTAGGGAAGAAGTATGCTATTGGTTCAATTATTGATTTTGCTGCTACATCTGCATATTCCTTTAAAGTGATATATTTTGGCTGGTTCAGACTTTTTGAACATACATATAGAGTACCAAAGTCCAACCATCCTGGGGCATATATAAAATTATCAATCATAAATGTAGTTTTTCCACAATTACTAGGACCCACTATCAAACATCTCATATTATTAGGCGTTAATGCTCCATGGCGTTTTATCGATAGAGTCTTGCTGGTATCCTTATTTTAATATCCCAGTCTGCATGTTTCATGTTTTTTGGATTATTCATTTATTTAATAGATTTTTTTAAAGAATGAGTATAGTATTTAAGTTAACAGATAACAAATCAGTGTTGAAGAACAAATTACATTATCCTTTAGAGATAGAGGAGCACTCAGTGGATTTAGATTTAGTTCAGTTCTATACTACATATCTAACACATAAAATTACCCCTGTGAAAAATAGGCTCTATTTTATAGACCAGGATGGTATGGAAACATAAGTTGAAATTCCAGTTGGCCAATATAGTTCAAAAGATCTTGTAAAAACTATAAAAATAATTCCCCTCTTTAATATAGTTTCAGTGCGTGGAGGAGAAAATAATAACATATCCCTCAAGTAGGATACAACAACAAACAGGGTGAAAGTAAAATGTATGCATGTTTTACAGTTTGGAAAATGGGGTTCAATAGGAGAACTTTTGGGTTTCACAAAAAATTAAATCCTGAAAGCAAATGAGTGCCATTATGGAAACAGAATTCCAAAATTGGTTCCCTTTGAAACAATAAATACACAATGTAATATAGCTAATGATGTGATATTAAGACATTATGAATATCACCATAGATAAACTAGCCTAATTGCTACAATTAAACCAAGGACGACATTTGGATTTGGTGACACGATCTATTACAAACCTGCTTATCCACTATTTTTTCCAGTGCAAACAACTCAAGTAAAGGAAATAATAGTTGAAATTAAGGATGACAAAGGCAAGTTAATAAATTTTGATTCATCAGAAAGAACTGTGATATTAGAGATGAGACTGTAATAATATTTTTTAAAAAAAGATCGCTGAGGAGACATTAAGTCAACCGTAAACCTTTCCCAATTTTTTTTCATGTAAGATAATAAATATGGATAATATTTCTGTAGAATGTATAATGAAAGATTTAGAAAAAGAATTAGATGTTTCACTTACTTTAATATATCGAATTTTGAGGTGCTTATCTAAACTTTTAATTAGAGTATGTTGCTGCACCTTGTCGAAGTCAGAGCGATAATTATGTTTTAATGGTTATACAATCATTAAAACTATATATAGATATGAATACAAATAGAAATTTACTGATGTCTAATTATACGAATACGATAATTTACTCTTTTACAAACAGAATAGAATGCCTTTGTTTGTCACCACAATTTTCCATTCCTTTATACACAAAACTTGTGCCTCCACGATTAACATCACTTAACACTTTTTTTTTACTGAAAATCTGTACATATCTGTCTGGTAAGGTCACCTTAAAATTTCCTGAAGTAACTACCATTTTGAGACCATACCTGGTTTCTTTTATTTCGGCGTCGTTTATCGGGTAGGACTGCCCCATTGTACGGTCGGAAAGTTTCATAAAATGGTGTGTGCTGTTTAATGCATTTAGCAACTGTTCCATGTTTAATTCTTTATTATACATTTTCATTCCTTTAACACTGTACTCTCAAATTTATATTCAAAAAAGTTTTTGCTGCGCCTTTTCCTGAACGCCTTTTTCTGGGCGCCTTTTTCCTGAACGCAAATTTTAATGCCACTTTTTCTTGCGCTCGTAAATAAAAATCAAACGCAAATTTTGACGCCACTTTTTTGTACTCGGAAACCAAAAATCAAATGCAAATTTTGACGCCACTTTTTTTGCGCTCAGAAATAAAAATCAAACGCAAATTTCGGTGCCACTTTTTGCGATGCATTTGAATCGGCATTTTCTATCTACTTGCCTCTTTGTTCTTTCAGAAAAATTGTCAAATTTATTATTTTTAACGTAATTTATTAACTTAGATTTCAAAGTAACATTGTTTTTTATTATAAAAATGGTTTTTAATGTAATAAAAAATATTTTTAAGCACCCAAAAATGTTAATAAGTTTTAATTTATGGCAATTTATATAAAAATAGGCTTCTACTGGACTTAATACCTTTAATTTTGATATAAAGGACCAACGTAATAACCTACAGTTCGATATGCCTGATTTTGTAATAGTTGCTATTCAAACTAATATAAATGCTAGTGTAAATTATATGGTTCACGCATTTAAGTTTGATCACTGTGACTTTATGAATGTTTAAATTAAGAATGAAAGGAATAACATTTTTCGAAAAGAAAATTGGAATTTCGAATTTGGCCAAGATTTTTTATCATAAAATGTATCTAGTCTATAATGATTATATATATATTCCAAAACAAAACTGATACAATTTACCGTAATATTGAACTTAATAAAAAAACCAATCCTAAATTATAATTTATTACTTTTTCTTTTCCAGGAGACCACTTATCTTTATTAATTGTTCATATAGAAAAACTATGATTTTTAAAGATATGAAAAATATCAATATTAGTGTTCATTTTATTAAAAGTGTATTACTTGCAATCGAATAGAATACAAACAATAAATGTACTAAACTAATGCAAGATTAATTCCGCCAACTTTTAAAATTACATAGGGGATTAACTTATTTCTCTTTTCTATTTGATTGTACCGTTTTTAGAATCAGTATAGTTATTTATGATTCATTGATTTTAAGAATATTAAAAGAGGTCTTATTTTCGATATTTGAAAACTGTTAGTTATAAAAAACGGTAATCAACTTACGTTTAAACTAGTCGATGGTATCCAAATAGCTAAAGTCTTAAAGATAAATATATATGTTTATAGTTTTTAAAGAAATGTAAAAAATATTTTTTTTAAACAGTTTTTGAAGTGTAAGAATAATGCTAAAAATAACAACATAAAATTAGAAAATACTTTGCTGGTTTGAAATATGTTGAACAACGGTATTGTCATTCAAACATTCTTCCATGTATTTTCGATGGGACACTAAATCCTGGTATATGTTTTCCATTTTCTCAAGTTATTGATTGATATCTTGATACTGTTCTTTGAGAACCAAGAAAATTACTATAAATACGGTTTTGGTATTAAATGAATTCAAAGCTCAGTCGATGTGTATTAAAACTATCAAAACAACAATGAGAGGCGTACACACAGGAACTGCAAATATTGAGAGAGAGAGAGAGAGAGAGAGAGAGACAGACAGAGAGAGAGAGAGAGATGGAGGAGGTCGAGCACGCCCTCACTTCCACAACCATAACCAATAAACTACCCAATATAAAACATACACCATTTTTAAAATTAAAAAGTGTAATAAAAGAATTATTTAAAACAATTTTGGGTGTTTCAATTATTTAAAAAAACTACAAAACAAACAGTACATATACTATTTGAAAAAAAAAAACATTTTTTAGGTTTGTAATTTTACAATGCCCTAATTCTTAATATTAGAGAACATATTGCCTGGCCTAAAGTTAATGGGAGATGCAGCCGCTCTAAACGAGCAACAATAAAACTCATCTTACAGGCAGTCATTGACGTAGTAAGCCTTTAAATATGCGAGTCTGTCGCCTTTCCACTGTCCGGCTGAATAACGTCACTCCTGACGTCACTCAGCCGGACAGAGGCTGAGCCTTGTTTGCTATGCGTCTGGCATGTTCTGGACGATGTCTCTCGAGACGATCCTCCAGGTAACTGAGAGAAGATCAAAGACGTCGACGCAGAAACCCTTGTTCTGAGTGGGAAGAGACGGACAGTGGAAACTGTACCTTCGCACTGGCAGTTGTATCCATAAAGTGCCGGGCATTCCCCCAAACGCACTACGCACGATGGTACGCGGCATCTGCGTGCCATAGCTGTAGACTACTTTCTTCTCGCCACCAAAATGTTTCTTTACATGACATATCGCCTGTTTTCGTCCGCACGCAAATGGATTCGGCGTGGGTAACCCGGAATATTGCTTACTGCACGTAACAAACTCCGCATATCACTAATTATGAACAATAATTTCATTAAACGGATTGACGCTTAACGTGAACGTTTTTATTGCCGGTTTCCCCAATAAGCAATTAATTAGCTCCGATCAAGGGGACACATAAATGTAAGTGGCTGCTAAGGAAGTTGAAGTGTTTCACCATTATAAATCTCATTTTGGAAGGGCCACTTAGCTAATGGCTACTTAAATAAACAAGCTGTCAATATTCTCGGGTTGGTAGTGGTGTGTTGTGGTTAAGTGACCAAACCTACCAATGAAAGTTAATACAGACGGAAGGGAAAAAGTGACCCTGGAATGTTGTATTTACATTCGTTTTGAGTAAACGAATGGCAACCATAAATTTGATTTATGATGGAAAATAAAGCTTTAAAGTTTTCCTGATAAATATTAAGAATCTATACAAATGGATGTCATTGCGTATACAAAAAAATATTGAGTGTTCCACCTGTTCAGCCAACCATTTACACACAGAAATTATTTATGTTAAAATTACGCACGTGAATAGATAAGTTTTAAAGTATTTCGAGGCTACTTTATTATCTTGGAAGTGTTGTGTTGAAATTCCGTGGTGATTTGTGATCTCTCCTTTGTTGATCATCAGTGCTAATTGTGATATTTTGTTGCAAAAGTTACAACAGTTCATCTAAGCTGTGTGTCATTTTGACAATAGTCAGAAATTAAACAGTTTTATATTTTATATACTGTACTCATGTAATGTTTTAAAGTATCGTTACCCATAGCTTTGTTCAACCATTGGTAAATACAATTCTTCGCAAAAAAAAAGTTATGTTGAAGAAAAATTCTTAATGAGACCGAGTAACTTGTTTCACCACTAATTAAATATTCCTCCTCGCCAAATGATATTCTCCAAGACAATTACAAAAACTAGTATTGCCGTCAGAAAGCAATATTGGGCCTACATTTTAAGACGATCCGAACATTTTCTACTACACAAGCTAATAGAACTGTTTATGTTTTTCACACGACATTACTGCTGTGTTTTAAAGATTCAGTACAAGTTTGGTTAAGTTTAATAAATAAATTTATATTTAATGAGCTTTTCAAAGACAGCAGTGATCTAGATTGCGATTTTGAAATCCGCATTATGACGTAAAAACAGACAGTATAACTTGTCCAAACACTGACATTACGTTCACGATGCGTCTTTTTACACAATGCACCATCTCGCTGATATAATTTTAAGCAATAACATATTGTGAGAAAAATACATTTCCCAATTTAGGATAGCATGGTTAATTTCTATCTTGATTTTCGGCAACAACCATGGAACTTTCTGCAACTATGTTAAACTGTGTAGAATACCAATAACGACATTCATGTGCAATTTAGAGACGCGCAGAGCCGGAATTTATAAATTTAATGCGATTATCGCTACCTCTGTACAGGACAGCCATTACTACGTTATTGTAAGCATTAATTTTTACTGAAAACAAAGTCGAATTTATGCAAAACTTGTACTAAATATTTCTTATGTGCTGAGTTCAAAATGTAAATGCGTTATATTATGTCCAGTCTCTAATGTAATTTACATTATCAGCTATTTTTCGATGTCATCCTTATAGGCCTAAAGTTTGAAATGCATTTTCGCCATAAAATTTACATGCCTCTACAAGCACATAACAAAACTTTTACGGAGCCATTTGCACTGTAGTGAAGGCATTCAGTTTTCGTTTAATTCAAATACTTTCGTGGCTTCTGTGTACTGAATAAATTTATATTTTATCCATCAGTTACCTGCCTAACAATACTCCATTTCCCATCTATTCATTGGCTTCGCCCTTTTTCAATACATTAAAAATGCCATCATATAAAAATGCGTGCCTCTCACAATTTTTCAGCTTAAGTTGTATTCCATCATAAACGTATAGGTTTTTTCAGCAAATAAATATTTAGCATTCAGTTTCAATAACTGATACAAATATAACTTATAATTTTTTATTAGTTATTAAATTATAAAAATAACTACGCAGAACAGTTTTTGGTGTTATATATACACGACGTGTGAAATAGCATTATCAATAAATTATTAAGTATATGTAATTTTCCTTAAGTTATGTATCGGTTAAGGGGACAATAGCGAGTTAAGAGCTCGATTTCGGGCCCCTTAATTAAGGGCTGCCAAAGGTAGTTTAGGGGTGAGTTAAAGTTGGTGAAACAGTCCACATCCTTACCGGGCCACTTACTGTGGTGAAACCGGCCATGAGAGTGTTATTAACACACAGCAGTTTCAGGCAGTTTTAGCTCTTAATTGTATATGGGCAGCTGTGGGGAAATGCAAATTCCTAGGCTTCCAGTAACTTAAAGAACCTAGGGGGAAATATATTATTTTATTTAAGTGTAAACACAGTTTGATGATATAACTTGTCATCAGATAGATATTACATTGTCGTTGAGACACGTCAGTTTTATCCACATTTTGTGACGGCCATGTTGGTGACGTCAGGTGCAGTGTGATTGCGTCTGCCATAGTAGTGCCTTGCTTACTCCGGTCGGGAACGGTTGCGTCCGGTCGTCAAAGTCGGGAAACTAGGGTGTTCGGGATATTGTAAATGCTACATCGACCGAATGTGGACTACCCTTGACGTAATCGCCAGCTGTTTCATGCAATTGTGCTATGAAAACAAATAAACGTGTTTGTGACAAGACATATTCTCTACATGCATCGGGTGTGTGACGACGTGTGAACATCACCGCCAGTGAAGCGAGTCAAACATTTTGGTCCTCTGGCTAGGATTCGTTGGACACGTATTTTGGCAAACTACGGACTTGGAAATTTTGCTTGAGTATAAAATTAAAGTTTTTTTACTGTCCTTTGTTTACATTTGTAACGGTCATCGGTCTGGCGCTTTGTTCGTGCAGTCGAGGAACGAGCGTTGATCGATCGAGCTCTTCGAGATATCGAACCGCTATGTAAAGTACTGCTACGCTGTATGTTGTATTGGTACACCTATTGCTGTCAGTGTTATTGTTTCGGTTCGTAGCAACGATGTTGCTAAAAAAGTTGGAGGCGAAACTTCAGTTAACAGAATGCTTTCTCTAGCTGAAGAATATGAAAGGGACAGGACACGAGTAGATTTGTTTAAAGCCCATTGCCGTGATTTGGCACAACTGAAAAGAGACTTTGAAGACATCATCTTTCAGCTAGCAGCTAGTAAACCAGGCCAAGCCGAGTCTCTAAACACAGATATGGAAAACTTTGACTCGACCTATTATCGAATTTTAGAAGTTCACACCACGATCGTTGAGTCGACGAAAAATGATAACGGCGCGCGCCGGGAGATCAAATGTTGATATCTAATCTACGTCTGTGAAGCTACTAAAACTGCAGCTGACAACATTCAGCGGACAACTGGTGAAAGAGTTTCTGTTAGTTATATAGTGTATTAGTGCATACTAACAGTCAGCTTTCAGATGTTGAGAAGCAACAGTATCTTCTCACATCTCTCACTGGGGAGCCACTTAACCTCGTCAAATATGTACCATTGTCTGAAGGAAATTATAAATTAGCGTGGTAGATGTTAACTGAGCGATACCAAGGTGTGTGTCAAATAGCTACGATGCATTGGGAGAACATCATGAACGTGTAATAGAAGGTTGTCCGCATAAACTTCACTGAAGAGCCAAAAAAGCTGGTACACCTGCCTAATATCGTGTAGCCCCCCCCCCCCCCCCCGAGCACGCAGAAGTGCCGCAAG
>NQII01000732.1:417980-452494 GCA_002778355.1 Clitarchus hookeri
AAATCCAATCTGCGCCAATTTGAGAAAGGGTTGCACGTCTGTCCCGTTTAATGATTCTCGTCAGTCGTCGTTTGTCCCGTTCTTTCGCGATCTTTTTCCGGCCGCAGCGATGTCAAAGATGTGATGTTTTACCGGATTCCCAATATTCACGGTACACTCGTGAAATGGTCATACGCGAACATCCAAATGTTATCGCTACCTCGGAGATGTTATGTACCATCTCTCGTGCGCCAACTATAACACCACGTTCAAACTCACTTAAATCTTGATAACCTGCCATTGTAGCAGCAGTAACCGATCTAGCTGCCGACAGTATCGTGTTACTCTGATAGGTTCCATATCTCTGTTATTTGCATACGCACGCCTATACCAGTTTTTTTTACTCTTCAGTGTAATACGTCTAGTTGATGTATTGAACGAAAACTTAGGTGCGCTGTATGTGTGTTGAAGTTTCCAGTAGACCAGTGGTGCTTCGTGAAGTTAAATATTGTGTTATGTTAGAGTTGCCAACCGTCCTGTTTTCCCAGGACAGGTCATGGTTTTTGGAGTGTCCTGGTGTGTCCTGGATAGTTATTAAGCAGCATCCTGGGCTTTGAAGCGCCCTGATATGGTCATGTATTTTTTAATTCGCGCGCCACTTTTGCAGTCCTTATGTTACGGGCGGCCTCACGGCTCGAGTGTTCGCACTGCCCACGCTGTTTTAAAACAAAGACGTAACGCTCTGTGATGTATCTTTCTCTCTACTATTGTCGCGTAGTGCTTTCTCTTTGTAACTTTGCATTAGGCATACAGAGCTAGCCAGCTTGCTATTCAGTTATCAACTTGTAAGTGAATAAGTGCTACACGAATATAACGTATTTAAAATATTTATTGTAAAGGAGAAATACGTAAGTTTTTAAACTTATTTTTGATTGTATCATAGTCTTTACTATTGTATTGTATTATTAGTATTATTTATTCCGAGAATACAGATTAGAATAGAAAATACTTGTAAATGTCATTAAATTTTAATTTATGAGCTCGCTTTTTACTGCCATTTCTTTTGTTTCAGCTGTATAATTGTATTTATAAGTTTGTCGTTTCCTCAAATTGCCAAAACGAAAATGCACTTTCAACGAAGTTTAAAAAAAAAAGGTTTACCTCGTTCAAACGCGGCAAGTCTGATTCTGAAGTATATTGTTGTATTTGTGAATCCAGTATATCTATAGCCAGCAGAGGTGCGATAGATATTGAGGAACATCAGAAAACAGCCAAGCATAAGAAGAGATTACAATCCCAGGCAGGGACTTCTAAAGCCTTATACACTTTTATATATAAAGAAATTGTCAACAAATGAGAAGACTGTCGCTGCTGAAGGGGTTGCAGCTTACCACATGATTCGTCACCATATGTCTTTTAACTCTTGAGACTGTACGTTGCAGTTGAATAAAATTATGTTTAGCGATTCACAAATCGCAAAATAAATTACGTGCAACAGAACAAAGGCAACTGCAATTGTAACTGGCGTTTTAAGCCCTCATTCTTCAATGAAGATTACAGATGACTTGAAAATAATATCGTGTATTAGTGTCTGTTGTGACGCTAGCAATCACGGGGCAACTAAATTAATTCCTGTATTGGTTCAGTATTTCGATTATCGTGGCAAAGGCATAACTTCCAAGATATTAGACATTGAAACAGTTCCCGGTGAAACTGCTGAAACTTTGGTGAGTTTAGTAAATAATCAGCTCCAAAAGTATAATATAACAGAAAAATGTGTAGCATTCTCAGGAAATAATTGCAATACGAACTTTGGTGGTAGAGAAAGAGCTGAAACAAACAATGTGTTTTGTAAACTGAAGGAAAAATTAGGCAAAGACATTATAGGTATTGGTTGTCCTGCTTATGTACTCAATAATGCTGTTCATCACGGATGTGACATTCTGCCCATAGGAGTGGAATTAATAATTGTAAAAATGTATAATCATTTTTCTACATACACTGTTCGAACAGAAAAACTGCGACAGTTTTGCAATGATATTGGCATGGTGTATACTCAACTTCAGTCTCACTCCAAGACACACTGGTTAAGCCTTTTTCCGGCAATTGAAAAACTTTTGAAATACCATGAGCCGTTAAAAGAATATTTTATTAGTTCAGATAAACCTCCACAGTACATTATGCAGTTTTTTAACAATGAGTATGCCGAGGGTTACCTGTACCTCGTTCATTCCGTAATGGCGATAATTCACACAAATATTGAAAGAGTGGAAAGAAAAGAAAACAGTGTTGTTGAAATCAGGAAAATTTTGGGTAGAGTTATTTCATTACTAGAGGAAAGGATAACAAACAATTTTTGTCCTCTAAGAGTAAGAACAATTTTAAAGAAGTTGCATTGCGACGGAAAGAACACGGAAGAATTTTCAAATAAAATAATATATTTTTATAATGAAATCAATGATTATTTAAAAATGTGGATTGAACCATTTGAGGACCTAAAAGTTTTCGACTGGATTGATCTAACATGGTCTGATTTGCTAGATTGGAGCAACATTGAAAAATCTTTGGTCTTTTTAAATGATCACGGCATTGAAATTGACGACGAAAAATTATTTGACGAGTGGGTTAATTAAAAAAATGCTAGCAAAAATTCGAATCCTACTCAAAAAGACGACAGCTTAAACTACTTGTGGCTAATATATTTTAAGCAATGCATTTCCGAGGAACAGTATGCAGAACTACGGAAAGTGGCTGGATATGTGTTTATTATACCGGGACATAACGCTAATGTTGAGAGAGTCTTTTCTCTCATAAATTCACAGTGGTCAAAAGAAAGAAATCGATTACTGCCAACAAAAGTGGCTGCAATCATAAAAACTATCTATATCATATATATGAAGTGTGACCAATTTTATGATTATTTGTTAGCTCAACCACAGATACTGAGGGAAATTGGTGGGGTTGAAAAGTATAATAAAAATAAATAAGTTTGTAATATTAGAATTTATTAGATACTAACCTAAGTTTAAAGAATTTGTTACAAAACTAAAGTGTTTGTTTTATATTTTAATGACTCATTTTCAACTCATATAATTTTATTCGTATACTTTTATTAAAAAATATGATTATTATTACTTGAATTTCATTTAACCTATTTTCACTACATATTAATTTAACTATTGCTTATCTATTACTGCGTCCTGTTTTTAAACTGAATTGTCCTGGTTTTTCTAACTTTAAATCTTAGTTTTTGAAATTTGGGGTTGGCAACCCTATGTTATGTAAACTTGATGCGGAAACGCGACGTGATTTTGAGCTGGAGCATAAATAAGTGAATATGCCTAAATTTGTGCAGCTGTTAAGTTAGAGTTCTTGGAGTTTCGGTGCAAAGCATTGATGTCTGCTGCTTCAGTGCCATCCACAACACGCGGCACAACAGGAAGGTTGGACCTGTGACTATACAATTAATTCTAGGAAATCCTTCTTTACCAGTTCAGAATAGGTGTGTATCGTATGTAATCAGGGTCATGACATTTATAAATGCCCTTTGTTTCTTGGTCACACACTTCCTCAGAGGCGAGATGTGGTGCACCAATACAGTCTGTGTTTCGATTGCCTAAAATCACATCGTGTTAATCTATGTGCTTCAAAACTTTCGTGCCCATATTGCAATAAACGCGACCACATATTACTTCATTCTGATTTCACATCAGATGTCAACAGGGTTAGAAAACAAGTGCCACCACAATCAGTTGATGAGACTGAACATATTGATTACATAGCAGGTGAGGAATATACACAAGCAGTTTCATTTACTAATTCCAGAATTAGTGCTGCCTCTGTGATTCTAAGTACAGCAGCTGTCGGAGTGAAGGATGCCTGTGGTAATCTCTTCAGAGGGCTTGTGTTCTACTCGATACTGGATCACAAGCTTCCTTCGTATCTGAGGAATGTGTGAAAAGATTGGGTGTGAATCGGAGGAAGTCATATGTCCCAATTAGTGGCCTAGGCCAGTCAGTTGTTCAGGCCAATAATGGTGTGGTAACTTGTGTGCTAAAATCATTCCTTCATGAGGGTTTCCACGTAGTTGTGGATACGTTCATCCTGAATAACATAATCGCAAATTTGTCATCTGTTGCACTGTCTCAACATGTACAATCCTATTATGAGAGTTTAGATATTGCTGACCCAGGCTTCCATACTCCAGAGCCCATTGACATTCTGTTGGGTGCTGATGTTTGTTCTGAGGTTTTTGATGATGGGTGGGATTTAGGCTCTGCTGGTTATCCAGGAACATTTCACAGTAAATTTGGTTGGATCTTAATTGGAAGATTGAGTAAGGAAGCCACTAGTAACCCATATGGCCTTGTTTCACAATTTGTTACTTCATCAAACCTCTCAGATGTGCTGCAGTGATTCTGGAAACATAAAGAGTTCCCTACAACCAAACATACTGATCCTGAAGGGGACCACTGTGAAGCTCAATTCAAAGGCACCTACACACGTAGTTCAGATGGATGATACATGGTAAGATTACCATTCAAAGATGTGGAACCCAACCTGGGTGAGTCATGCCTGCAAGCTAAAAAAAGATTACGTCTGGAGCTGCTGGGAGCACATGTGCTGCGCTTCATTTTAAATATCAGGCATCAACTGCTATGGCTCCTTGACATCAACAGAACTCAAATCAGCAGAAGCTTGTTGTGTACAACAAGTGCAACAAGATGTTGTCAAGATGGAGATATACCAGTTGCAGAAGGGAAAGGAAGGCTCACCACAGGTCAGAAACTTCAACCCTTTCCTCAATCCTCAAGGCCTAGTTAGAGTTGGTAGGCGAATCCAAAACTCGAGGTTGTCGTTCGATGAAAACCATCCAATCCTGTTATCCAATAAGTGTCACTACACTTATCTAGTCATTGATTACTACCATGCCTGGTCCCTACATGCAGGTGTCAGCACTGCGCATTCTATCATCAGTCACATTATTGGATTTTTGCAGGCAAATCCATGATACGATCAAGAGTTTCAAAATATCTGAGGTGCGTACGATTTAAGAAGTCATCTGCCCAGCCGATTATGGGCAGTAGGCAAACCAGCAGGGTTCAGAGCACAAGGACATTCCAGACTGTGGGAGTGGATTATGCAAGTCCATTTCATATCAAACAATCTCATCTTCGAAATGCATGCATATTGAAGGCATACCTGTGTTTTTGGTTGTATGTTTTGTTACAAAGGCTGTACATCTGGAGGTAATCTCTTCACTGACTACGACCGCGTTCCTGAATGCCTTTTATCGTTTCCCTGTTCGTAGAGGACTATGTACAGATGCATATAGTGATTGTGGCACTAACTTTCTTGGTGCTCACAAGCATTTTACTGAACTGGGAAAATACTTGAGATATAAATCCAATGCATCCCAAGTAGCAAGTAGTCTGGCAGAAAACGGTATCCAGTGGCACTTAAATCCACTGTCGGCCCCTCATTTTGGTGGACTTTGGGAGGCTGGTATCAAATCAGTAAAAGGTCATGTATAATGTGCAAGAGGGCAGCGAAATTGACCACACTGTTCACTCAAGTAGAGGCAGTGTTGAATTCAAGACCATTATGTACGCTTTCCGCGGATCCCAATAACCTGAGTGCCCTGACACCAGGGCATTTTCTCATTGGCTGTGTGTTGGTAGCTCCACCAGCTGCTGACGTAACGAAATTGTCTACAAAACGCCTCGACAGGTGGCAGCTGCTACAACAATATTCACAGCATATCTGGCAACGATTGTTAAAGGAATATTTACACACCATCCAACAACGAAGTAAATTGTCTCAACAGGGGTCTACAGTAAATGTAGGAGACCTGGCATTTGTACAAGAAGATCACAGACAGCTCGGTCGCATTGACACACTTAATCCAGGCAAAGATGGGGCTAGTCGTGTGGCGAGTATTAAGACTCGCCAGGGAGTAATAAATAGGGCAGTTGTGAGGCTGTCCCCTCTTCCCACACAGGAACTTCTTCCTTAGTGTCGTATATAGTGTAACTAAATGTTGACAATTCTCAAAATTTATACCAACTTTGGTGGGCGGAATGTTGAGACACGTCAGTTTTATCCACATTTTGTGGCGGCCATGTTGGTGACGTCAGGTGCAGTGTGATTGTGTCTGCCATAGTAGTGCCTTGCTTACTCCGGTCGGGAACGGTTGCGTCCGGTCGTCAAAGTCGGGAAACTAGGGTGTTCGGGATATTGTAAATGCTACATCGACCGAGTGTGGACTACCCTTGACGTAATCGCCAGCTGTTTCATGCAATTGTGCTATGAAAACAAATTAACGTGTCTGTGACAAGACATGTTCTCTACATCCATCGGGTGTGTGACGATGTGTGAACATCACCGCCATTGAAGTGAGTCAAACAATTGTAAATGTTTTGAAGTTACAGCTGTGTTGGTGCAAGTATTTTAATTTTATATGTGAAAAGTCATTTTCTCCCAAGGAAAGCATAGGTGTAAATTGTAATGTTACATACTTTACGGATTATTTGTGTGGTCGGGTTTGCGCAGAACTTATATTGAGTGTTACAAACTTACTTAAAAGTATATTGTAAAAATTTGACCTATTTGGCAGAGCTTCTTAGTTCTAACTAATAAATAGTACAGAACTTAAGCAACATCACATTTTTAGGAGTATTAATTTGTAGGTTATTTTTAGTAAATTATGTCTAATCTTTCAGAACCTATATATTTTGATACCTACAAAAATATTTTCACTGTTGTTATGAACACCGTGGAAATTAAGTGTTTTTAATATTGAATTTAAATTAAATTGACATATTTGAAATCACTAAAATGAAAATAATTTTAATAAATTTTCACTAGGAAATGTTTTTAAAGTATGTCTTGTATTACTACATTACAGCGCGATACACTGTCTGTTGTATGATAGGCTTAAAGCTAAATCGTATACACATTTGCCAAATTTCTATATTTTAACATGGGAGAAAATGTATTTCAACCCAAGATCGCAGTGATGTGTTATTTTAATGAATGGAGGAAACTATAAAAGTGCGCAAGCCATTGGCATTTTAGTGACTGCTTCTTATATATGTATATCGTATCCAAAAACTATTTATTTTTGCATTAAGAAGGGTGGAAAACAGAGGAACCGTATTTATTGTCTCAGTGTAAAAATAATAAACATCAACGAATATACAAAAACTCGTATAGAATGAAATTATTGTGCTGACATATTATGCTGTTGATGACACTGGTAGTTAATTGTTTAATTGTGTATTTACTGAACAGACACAGTAGAGTAAAATATTTGGAGTAGTGGAATTAAAACATTTTGTTTTGAAATACAATCGCATGGTCATGTTTATTCTTACAGGAAACAGGAGTTTACACGTGATTATTGAGAGTAAAAACTAAATGGGCTTACAAAAGTGCTCACTGTGACCAGCTTAAATACCCTCGAACTTCGGTTTTGCACGACTGTAGTCACTGAAGCAGTTTGTTTTCCGTTACTAAAACAACAACGCCTGCAGATACATGCACCTTGTGATCCATGTCGAACGGACTAGGATACATGCCTGCACTGCAGTGTCTGCTCGGCCGGGAGTCACACATGGTGGAACTGCTCTCTGTGCGTCACTCAGGTAGAGAAGCTCCCGCACCACGACCATGAGCAGACAAGCGGGTCGCGCCTAGTGCGACCTGCAGTCCAAGAGGCCAGATCGTGACAAGATGGACGTCACCTCGGGGGACCCTCGAGCAGTGACGACACCTACTCTAGGCTGCTCCGAGACCATGTCAATCGCCTCACGGTCCAGCCGTTTCCACCACTGGTGAAAATACGCGGGTCGCTTGCCGGAGACAGAACTCCGTGGTGGATGTGCGTCTTCGTCACGTACCATCGTCGAAGTATCATTGCAGGAATGTCCATTATTTATTGGGAAAAAAACCTCATGTACGGGCAGCTGTTTCCACTGTCCGTCCATTTCCACTGCGAGCACCGGCTGCTGTGTGGGGTTTTTGATTTGAAGCACACGGACTAGGTGGATCACCCCGGACACTTCTGACACACAGCCCGCAGTTTGACAGACTGTGACATCAGGTGTGACGTGCTGTCAAAACACGAGGCAGCGGGAATGCCATTCTACAATACATACATATAGCAGCATCGTGATTGTTGAGCGGTCGGCGAGATGTAGATAGAGATAGAGCGATGCACTCACCTTGCCTGACAAACACCTGGTTGACGTCGAGCAAGATGTCACAGCCCTCCACTATCATCCTCTCAACTGCCAGGTTCTTCCTCAGGTTCTCAGTCTCGCTCACCTGCAGGCACCACACCACGACTCAGCAGCCAGCCATCATCTCGCAACACACGCTGCTTCCACTCCTTTCACTTCGCTTAATACTGACACTCTTTGACATGTCATACATTCATTCTTACACAATCGCTCTTTGTTGTTAACTGCCTGACTTGTTAATTTATTTTAAAATTATATTTATTAAAACTCGAAAATACTTAACATGTTTACGAAGATACTAAACTTCAAAATTTATAGGGCCAGTGGCATGACTCACTTCGAGCAGTTCTTATATAAGTGTTATTTGTGATTTCTTAAAAATTATTCTGTTGGCTGCAGGATGCAAACCCGCGCTTTAACATCGGGAAATTACTGTATACACAATGGCGCCTTAGATCTCTCTGACAACAGATTTATTTACTTCACCATTTCTTAAAAAAATATGAGCTACTGATTTGCTCGTATTTGCTCGGTAACCTACAGACTTTACGGCATTAAGTTATTCGCGACATGCTTCACAGCATGTTTTTGTAACAGTGATTCGCTATGCGATGTGATTTATGGTAGATTATGTATTTCAAGAGGTGCTTTGCGACATGTTTTCCATGTGCGATGTGTTTCGCGAAGTTATTCTCCAAGGGCTTCGCGACATGATTCTGTCATCGCGACATTTTCATGATGTGATTCGCTATATACAAAATGGCTCGAGCCTCGCGACTAGATTCGCGATGTGATTCGCGATGTATTGTGTCTTTTGTGACGAGCTTCGAAACGTGATTCACATTGTGCAATGTGTTTCCATAATCACGACTTTTTTTGCGATATGATTCCTGATATAAAATGTGTTTCGAGACACTCGACATAATTCACAGAGTGATTTGGGTTTAGTTTCACGACGTGATTTACTTTATGCGATGTGCTCCACAAAGATTTTCGTAAAGTGTTTCGCGATGTGCTTTGATCATCGCAACTTTTTTGCGTCGTGATTAGTGACGTGCAAAGTTGTGCAAAACTCGGGACCTTCTTCGTGTTATAATTTACGATGTACGATGTGTTTGTGATGTGTTTCGCGATTTGATTTATTTTGGTGATTTGTTTTGCAATCAATCGGCTTGGTAGGTCGGTGTATCTCTATGTTGGTAAGTCACATGGTCTGTGTGTTTGTGATGACTGTTATAAACTACCGTGATCACAAAGGTTTGAAACGAAGATGTTCAAGTGATCTTATGGACTGTGCAGAGAGTGGTGAGCTAGGTTTACAAGTAGGCGAAAGCATGTGAGTTGAGAGTGTTTCAAGACAACCATGCTTGTAAAAGTACTGAGACCATAACGTGATTTATCTTCTTTTCCGGTGGTGGGCATATTATCAGTGGTCTGAACTTTGCATTTATAAGTCCACTGGTTAGAAAATGGAGGCCAACTATGCTTATACAAGGGTTCCGAGCCTAACGTGCCATACCTGCTTATTCGGTTTGTACTGGCCTCATACATTACAAAAGTGAAAACGCTTGTTACTATTGCACCACGAAAATATTCCAGTTTTTGATTTGCTAGTTTAAATACCTGGTAACACTTTAATGAAAAAATTCTAGACGTTCAATAAATATGAATGAATACTGTAACTGCGTTGTTTCTCCGTCCTTATTCAAGACACACTTAGGTAAGGTGGAAAAATGTATAGCATTCTGATTAAATGTTACCATTTAAATGTGATATGAATTTTTATTTTACTTTACAACTTCGCTTAATAATAGAAACGCTTACACAAACATTCAGAGTATATTGTGGTGTGGTGAAAAAGTTTGTAGGTTAGTAAATAGGAAAAAACTGAAAATATTATTTTTCTTTCTTCGGGCTTTTCCATATGCCCGTATTTAGTAATAGTTGATTAGTTAGACAAAGCGGCGTTTTCCTGGCAAAATTTCATTTGCTCTATCTATATTCCCTCCCCAGAAGCAAACCCAGTACTGCCGCAGATGCATTAACTTATCTTCATGGTATAGTCAAACAATAACACATTTCAATTAAGTCATATAAACAGTAAACCAAGCTATCACACATTTTATTAGCAAGTCTTTTCCAAATATACCATTTTTTTTTCATTTAATACAAGCAAAAACTAACATATTTCCTAAAGGAAACCTTTACACCATATTTAACACAAATTAGTGCTATCAAGTGATTTCAATTATTAGCAGAAACATTTAATATCAATATGCTGTAATACCATACACAGGGATATTCGCTTGCATTTACACTTAATTTTGGTTTCATTCATCTACAGAATTGATGTAACCATTTCACGAATCAATTATTGCAGTGTTCATGACAAAACAAACTATTCACCACACTGCTAGCAGTGGCATGAGCTGAACAAGAAATCATCGATATTTTGTGTTTGGGTAGTGAATATACACTGAAGAGCAAACAAAAACTGATACACCTGCCTAATATCGTGCAGGGCCCCTGCGAGCACGCAGAAGTGCCACAAGACGACGTGGCATGGACTCGACTAATGACTGAAGGTATGCAGGAGGCAATTCACACCATGAATCCTGCAAGGCAGTCCACAAATCCATAGGAGTGCGAGGCGGTGGAGATCTCTTCTGAACATCACGTTGCGAGGCATCCTAGATATGCTCAATAATGTTCATGTCTGGTGATTTAGGTGGCCAATGGAAGTGTCTAAATTTATAAGAGTGTTCCTGGAGCCACTCGGTAGAAACTCTCGACGTGTGGGGTGTCGCATTGTCCTGCTGGAATTTTCCACGTCCATCGGAATGCACAATGGACATGAATGCGTGCAGGTGATCGGGCAGGATGCTTACGTATCTCTCACCTGACAGAGTCGTATCTAGACGTATCAGGGGTCCCATTTCACACCAACTGCACACGCCCCATACCATGACAGAGCCTCCACCAGCTTGAACAGTCCCCTGTTGACATGTAGGGTACATGGATTCATGAGGATGTCTCCATACCCCTACACGTTCATCCACCCGATACAATTGGAAACAAGACTCGTCAGACCAGGCAACGTGTTTCCAGTCATCAACTGTCCAATGGCGGTGTTAGCGGGGCCAGGCGAGGCGTAAAGCATTGTGTCGTGCAGTCAACAACGGTACACGAGTGAGTCTTCGGCTCCGAAAGCCCATATCAATGATGATCCGTTGAATAGTTCACACGCTGGCACTTGTTGATGCCCCAGCATTGAAATCTGCGCCAATTTGAAAAAGGGTTGCACGTCTGTTACGTTTAATGATTATCGTCAGTCGTCGTTTGTCCCGTTTGTTCACGATCTTTTTCCGGCCGCAGCGATGTCGAAGATTTGATGTTTTCCCGGATTTCCGATATTCACGGTACACTCGCGAAATGGTCGTACTCGAAAATCGGCATTTTATCGCTACCTCGGAGATGCTATGTCCCATCTCTCGTGCACCGACTATAACACCACATTCAAACTCACTTAAATCTTGACAACCTGCCATTGCAGCAGCAGTAACCGATCTAGCAACTTTGCCAGACGCTTGTTGTCTTATATAGGCGTTGCCGACCGCATCGCGTTACTCTGATTGGTTCCATACCTCTGTTATTTGCATACGCACGCCTATGCCAGTTTTTTTTGGCTCTCCAGTGTAGCTTCGAAGTGGGGAAGCCAAATAATTAGCAGCCAGCGAAGTGAAACTACAAAATGAAGCGCATACACACATCATACACGTTGCCGACTCACATGTGCAACTGAGTTTGTGAGTATACTGTGTGCCACATACCTGTGAGTATGTGCGACTATTACAATCGTCCCTGCTATGGCCCACTGCCTCTTGTAGGAGGAGATAACCTGGGAACCTAGCGCTGATCTCTTCCTACTAACAGATCAGAAAACATTGACTCCTTCAGTAAGTTCAGCACTGCGAAGTTATAGTAGTTTCCAAATTTCCAATATCTATGACATAACAGCATATACACGTAGTGTTAATACGGAAAGCAGAGACCATAGTGGTGAAGTGGGTGGCTTTGAACATATGACATGGTATGAGGTAAAACTGGTCACCAAGGACAATGTTTGCTGTTATTCTTTCAAGAATGTATCAGACTGTAATATGCTGTGTTACCCCGCCACTCTTCACGCTCTGAGTAATGTATTGTAGGAACTTTTATTGACGTATCCCTTCCTTGGACGTTGCTGAAGCTCGCAGATATCTGGTGTGCAGTGCACTCCCAGTGTGCAGTGTCTGTGAAAGTGAAGGAGATAGGTCGCCACCAGGCTATGGTGACGACACACTGTGCGACACTTGGCCTGTCACAGTGGTCGTGTGATTCTTACTCTCAAAGCGGTAGGATGCACGTCAACTGCGCCTCAACAACACACACGCACTCTTTTCTCTGCTTCGTTCCTCCTACTGCAGCGACACAATGCTTGTCCCAGACCATGTTCACAACGCCACTGGCGGCCTTCTTGAAACCACTTGTACATTTCAATGACAACTGCGGTAAAATCGGTGACAACCTTAACGTCAAGTCTATTACTAGAATCATCACACTTACAGCATCAAACCTTTGAAAATTCACGTTATGTATGACTAACGACCCGGCCCGGCTTCACCCGAGTGCAATTCAGTTTTTACAGCGATACACTAATAAATAAGTTGGGAAAAGACAATTACAATATTATATTATAATAAATTAGTAAACTGCTATCACATATAACATACATGCATCTACGTCACGTATGCCTACATATACGTCACGTATGTATCCCAGAGGGGTGCGCAGAGATTATGGACCTCCATTTACCACGATCCTGACATACCTACGTCATACGCTTTATCAGCATTCATACATCTCTAATATAACAATATTATATTACAGTAGTTTAGAAAGTTTCTTTGTATACAACATTAATCGTTTTGCCTCCAACTGCCAGCACAAAAAGATTTCTGTTTGACGTTACACGCGAAAGTGCTACATATAGTTGTCCGTGTGAAAAACATGCTCCACTCAAATCCACTCCAGCCACATTAAGTGTTTGGCCCTTTGCCTTATTTATGGTCATACGAAAACAAACACTTATTGTAAATTGAACTCTTTTAAAATTAAAAGGCAAATCCGAGGGAATTATTTGCATTCTAGGTATTAAAACAGTTTCTCCAGTACCGCAGGCGGTTCGAATAGAACCTTAAATGAGATAAATGTTTAATCTTTTTATTTGTAACCGAGGCCCATTGCATAATTTAGGTGGATTTATATTTCGCAATAAAAGTGTGGGAGTTCCAACTTTTAAAGTCAGTTTGTGTGGTGGCATGCCAGAAGGATTCAATGAATTAAGAAATTGTGTGGGATAGTGCACAGCTTCTTCACTGTCGAGTACTGTTATCTACTGACTCGTGTTTGCACATTGAATATTGCGAGCACTAATTCATTAATTTTTTCGACTTGCTCATTAGCAGGTGATAATATCGCTCTTCCTTTGAACCACCGCATCCAAATCCGTTCAATGGTTCTGGAGATTAGTGCAGTCATACAGACAGACAAACGGGCACCAGGGACTTCCTTTTATACTATGTAGTCTGCTAACATGAGTGTATCTCACATTTGTTTAAATTGGGCGTTTACTTATATTTTACTTATTAATTATCATATCTTGTTTATAGGTAATAAATATTAATATAAACTGAGAAAATCGGTGTTTTGGCAATACGTAGTGCGCACGAATCCAGTGCGTTGTCTATCTGGTGCAGTCTTGTAGACTTAGTTAAACTTTGTTTGCACGAGGCGAAGAAATTACCGAAAAGTAGATCTTAAGCAGGGCTTCATAAATGTTTAAAGTTACTATGAATGGACTGTAAGAAGACGTAGGGCAAAGAGGAATTATTGGTCGGCATAGACGTGTAACCGAAGTGAAGAGAGCTAGTGGTGTTGAGAGTGAGCTAGGACTAGGTACAGGAGGTAGTGTCTACTCACCTCGTCGTGCATCTGCCTTGAGAGATCTTCCAGCTGCTGTCTGGTGTTCTGCAAGCTCTTCCTCTCCACGTGGTCATGTGGCGTGTGTGCTAGTAGCTCATGCAGTGTGATGATGTAGCGAGGGATCTAGGACATAGCACAGTCCTAGCGCCGCAACTACCTTATACACACAAATCACCTCATACCTCCTTTATACCCTGCTTTCATTCGAAAACAAAGATTTGGAATAGTGCAAAGTTACCAGAGCAGGTGCAAAGTAATCCCATTTTAAGGCATACTAATTAATAAAATAATAAATTAATCATAAGTCATTTTTATACATTCATATTTTATAATTTTATGTGCATTGCTTCTCGAATTTCGAACAAAGTATTTAATATTATTTATGCATTTGTACTACACTTGTTTACTACAGAGCCTTTATTTCTCGGGAAATAGTCATAATACTTACTTGTATGATAGTGTGATCTTGGACTCTGAAATGCCATTCTTTAGTGTCAGTACACTGGCGTTCGTTATTCATTGCAAATAGTTTGAAAACAACGGAAACACTTTTTCCAGATATTTATTGAAGGACTATATGCCGACTGCTTGCAAACCAATGTAAGCGAAATTGCCATCCATATGTTGTAGCCTAGCAAGTTCTTCTGTACACACTACATAATACTATTTGTAATACAATATATGTATCTATGTATTTCGAGACATGTTTTAATGGGTTATGCGACCAATAGTTGGACGAAGCGCTAGGCAAGCTGGTTTCTAGAAAACCCTATAGCAGCAATCTGGCATTACCTTGTTTAGAGAAAATTATAATTCCTTTTGACTATGCGAGAACAATATTTCATTTCGATGTTACCAAATTTATAGTTGTAAATAGGTGGACATCAGTGCTGAATAGTGACAAACAAAATAACTCACCTGGAATGAGTACAGAAAGATAAACGACAATACAACGGCACTGCAACTATACAAGTTTGAACACACAACCTACTGGATGTAATACAGTCAACCTACTGCATATTAAGTGTAAGACAGCCTTAGCATTTACCCACTTTATACCTTGCTTGTAAACACGGATAATTTATAATATACAACCATTTTGTAATAAATGAAAATACTTCTGCCTAAAAAAGAAGTTCCTTTACTTGACATCGTCACTAAGGAGAGCAAATTTGTAAAATTCTGGAGAGTTGATTTCTATCAGATTTAGTCCAAAGCCATGTGTCTCTGCCGGTGGGCGCGCTAATAAATGTGGCAAGAGATAGTTGTTGATATAGTTGTCGGGATGGGTAGTCTGCTCTGCCTGAGGAAAGCAATGATCACGTGGTAACAGTGAGATACTCACAAGTATACTAACAGTTTCTACGGTAAAAGGTAACTATCAGTCCCTAGTAGCATTTTACATACATCAAATGAAGTCCTCATGATCCAGCAAATGGTACGTGCTTATCAGTTCTGGTCAGTATTCAATTTAGCTGACTTCTGAACATATACTAGTTATTATACCTGATATACACTGAAGAGCCAAAAAAACTGGCATAGGCATGCGTATGCAAATAACAGAGGTATGGAACCAATCAGAGTAACGCGATGCGGTCGGCAGCACCTATATAAGACAACAAGCGTCTGGCAAAGTTACTAGATCGGTTACTGCGGCTACAATGGCAGGTTATCAAATTTAAGTGAGTTTGAATGTGGTGTTATAGTCGACGCACGAGAGATGGGACATAGCATCTCCGAGGTAGCGAAAAAATGTAGATTTTTGCGTACGAACATTTCACGAGTGTACAGTGAATATCGGGAATCCGGTAAAACATCAAATCTTCGACATCGCTGTGGCCGGAAAAAGATCGTGAACGAACGGGACAAACGACGACTGACGAGAATCATTAAATGTGACAGACGTGCAACCCTTTCTCAAATTGGTGCAGATTTCAATGCCTCCTGCATACCTTCAGACATTAGTCGAGTCCATGCCACGCCGTCTTGCGGTACTTCTGCGTGCTCGCGGGGGCCCTACACGTTATTTGGCAAGTGTACTAGTTCTTTTGTCTTTTCAGTTTAGTAGAAGGTGTGTTCAAATACTGCACACTCAGACCTATGTAGTTCCATATATGATCTTACCGTTGAATAAATTAAAAGTTCTGCAGTGAATAAATTAAAAGTACGTACTGGCCTGAAGTTTAGCCAGGTGGCTGAAAGGAATGTTGCCATCGACGCAAAGCTACTGAAAGTGCCATATAGAACCTAATAAGACGGGTCGTTGTGGCGGTAATGGGCGACACTCCACATGCTAAAGAAGATCTGAAGGAGGCTCATTCTCCCAGCAACATAGTGACGTAACAAGTCAAGAACAGACAGTATGATGTGTCTCAGTATGTTCATTTTCTGAGTTAGCTGAAATTTGCCGTGTTGATCAGGCATGCTCTGATTCTTCTACATAAGACTTGTATAAGCTGTATGTACACAGAAGAGCCAAACAATTGGTAGCCTAATATCGTGTAGGTCCCCCCGCGAGCACGCAGAAGTGCCGCAAGATGACGTAGCATGGACTCGACTAAAGTCTGAAGGTACGCAGGAGGCAATTCACACCATGAATCCTGCAGGGCAGTCCACAGATCCATAGGAGTGCGAGGCGGTGGAGATCTCTTCTGAACATCACGTTGCGAGGCATCCTAGATATGCTCAATAATGTTCATGTCTGGTGATTTAGGTGGCCAATGGAAGTGTCTAAATTTATAAGAGTGTTCCTGGAGCCACTCCGTAGAAACTCTCGACGTGTGGGGTGTCGCATCGTCCTGCTGGAATTGTCCACGTCCGTCGGAATGCGCAATGGACATGAATGGATGCAGGTGATCGGGCAGGATGCTTAAGTATCTGTCACCTGACAGAGTCGTATCTAGACGTATCAGGGGTCCCATTTCACGCCAACTGCACATGCCTCATACTATGACATAGCCTCCACCAGCTTGAACAGTCCCCTGTTGACATGTAGGGTTAATGGATTCATACCCGTACACGTCCATCCGCCCGATACAATTGGAAAGGAGACTCGTCAGACCAGGCAACGTGTTTCCAGTTATCAACTGTCCAATGGCGGTGTTGGCGGCGGGGCCAGGCGAGGCGTAAAGCTTTGTACCGTGCAGTCAATAATGGGTACACGAGTAGGCCTTCGTCATCGAAAGCCCATGTCAATGATGATCCGTTGAATAGTTCGCACGCTGGCACTCGTTGATGCACCAGCATTGACATTTGCGCCAATTTGAGAAAGGGTTACACGTCTGTCACGTTTAATGATTCTTGTCAGTCGTTATTTGTCCCGTTCGTTCACGATCTTTTTCCGGCCGCAGCGATGTCGAAGATTTGATGTTTTCCCGTATTCCCGATATTCACGGCACACTCATGAAATGGTCGTCCGCGAAAATTCACATTTTATCGCTACCTCGGAGATGCTATGTCCCTTCTCTCGTGCGTCGACTATAACACCACGTTAAAACTCACTTAAATCTTGATGAACTGCCATTGTAGCAGCAGTAACCGATCTAGTAACTTTGCCAGACGCTTGTTGTCTTATATAGGCGCTGCCGACCGCATCACGTTACTCTGATTGATTCCATACCTCTGTTATTTGCATACGCACGCCTATACCAGTTTTTTAGACTTTACAGTGTATGTGTAAATATATCTTAACGGATCAGGCACAGGGGGAGCAAGTCTAGGGTCACATACTCGCGCACGTGATTGGCGAATACATGTATGTGTAAATATGCACAAATACATTTTGTGAAACGTATGTCGCAGTGACAAATACCTCTTACATAGCAGAATACTATGAGGATGGCATTAATTATTCGGAAGACAAATTGCAAACACCTCCCCGCCCCAAAAGACAGTTTCCAGTCAATTCAAAGACAATTTATAATTACAAGAAAATGGCAAATATACCAGTTAAAACGGCATTTTCTTAAGTAAACACAATTTTTGCAAAGTGCGAAGGAAAATTAATGCCTCATTTACTTAAGACTTAGCTCAAAGTTTGAAATTGAACAAGTACGAAATACCCCACACTTCCCCCAACAAGCACATCAATGGAAGTTAGCCTCATAAGAGAGCACACCCATCGCTATATGAGTAATAAAGGAAACGCTATAAGAGACATAGTTAGAAGTGACTTCCATGAGATAAATGAAGTGGAAAGTGTACACTGCATTTGGTACACAAACCCGAATACCAATGCCAACTAGTGTAAGGAAATACAAACACAACAAAATGAAAATGCAATAGTGCTCAAATAACCAATGAAATTCATGAAGCAAGAACCCTCTCCCAACAAAAGAAACCACTTCAATTCCCTAAATGTCAGACTTCTGAGTGCCGCAATACCTGTTACAGACAGTCAAAAGTTTGCATAAAATGTGCAAACATTCACAGAAAAATTTACCCAACCAAAAAATGTCATCACAATATACCGAAATGGAATTTCAAATGTTAATTTCTGCCAAAAACTCATTATGTGAAATTTGTCTCTAGGAAACCAAAGATACTCAGAGTAAAGTACAGAGGAGGACGAAAAACTCATTAATAAAATAAAAACGTACACTTGAGAACTTCCCGACACCTAGAACTTCTTGGGTAAGATATACAGGACCCGAAAATACAACAAGCGAAATAAGGTATTTTCCTTGGCAAAGAAGCATGGGCCCAAGTAGTAAAAGTCAGTTGGCCCACTTGGGAAAATCTGCTTGTACACGAGCAACCCACAAATTGTTTCCATAATCAGTCAACCTCTGAATGCACCCGCAGAAGCATGTATGATGTCTCTTGACTGTTGTGTGCGGTTGGCCACATCTGGACCACTGTTCAGACAATTTCCATGTAGCAAAATACAATCTGCCCAAAAGCGGCCCTAGTCTGCATAGTGTTGTGTGCATGCAACCAGGCCTTCCTAGCCTGAACGCGTTCGCAAACATATCGCCGGTAATTGGTACACGAGCCGTGAGCGCCTAAACCACAACATAAGGTCTCCTTTCAACAGATAGGAAATCGTGGCAGTTTGTAAGACAACGCGTGCGATATTACGGCAGGAAGTGCGTCGGAGACTCTGCACGATGGAGTTGTCAGGAGATGAGGTGGGCCGACCGCCGTAGTATGTCCACACATCAGCCTTCGGAGCCATGATTAAGGTGAAGACTTTCCATTTGAAAAGCTATAACATTTAATAATTCGCAGTGGTTTATTAATTTATGAGAGTAATATTTATAATATCATTTTAACCTTTTAATATATGTCCAAGCTCCCCCCATGTGCCTAATATTAACTGTAACTAGTTGTAATGTTATTTAGTTAATACAACGATTATCAAACCGGTTTAATTCATTCTATCTCTGATTAAGCATCCCCTAAATAATTTTAATGCGTAATTTAAAAACGAAAATTACAACAATAGCCAACTGCGCCCCATGTATGCCGGAACCGTCAGTGGACCGTGAGTGGCAGCAATGGCGTACTGCTTTCGGCTTGTCGTAAGTTAACCAACTGGCGTCAGCCAACTGTTGGCAAGTAAATTGTAGACCAGCTATTGGCCACTTATAGCACAGCTATTTACTACTTTCAACCCAGCCATTCGCCACTTGGGTGTGGCCACTTAAAGGCAGCTTGTAAATCGTTTTAAAGACAAAAAAAAAATCAAGTTTTGCCCAAATAAGAATTAATTATTCTCCCATCCTCATGTATGTTAACTTCGGTATTATTTCATGACTTCTCTGAAATAGCATAGAATCGGAATCACAACCCTTGGGTTCATAGTCTATAATGCTACCAACTACTCCACCATGTATTTACATAGAAACTTGATAAGTAAGTCTGAATACTTATCATACATAAAAGTTGTATTTTTAACGTTGCTACAGATACATTTGACGTTGGTATCACAAGTCAATGCTAGAATTTGTGAGTTTTTTTATATTAGTATTTTATTTTCGGGCTAATTTCAGGTAATATTTAACATAAGAAATGAAATGTTGTTTTTAGATTTTGTGTTTTGAAGGTTTTCAGTGTATGAACTAGTAATTTCACATGATAATTATACTTCACGTATGCATCAAATAAAAAAAATTATTAACTTCACATACGCTATATGTTTTTCACAACATAATGACATAAATGACCATGAAACTGTCGCTAATATGTCCCCAAATGTTAACAGTTGTTATGCCATAATGGCTCATGAGCTTGCTACTAATCCTTCCTCACTAGTAAGCAACAGTTGGCATGCTGTAATGGCCTCTAATTTTGCTGCTACACTCTAAGCTCTAATCAATGATATCAATCCGTGAAATAATATTTACTGAAAATCAGTTGATAAACTACTGCCGACTGGCAAATCAAGCAAATGAACTTGGAACAAGTGACTTATGGCCGTGGAATTCTTGATATTCAGGGGGACTCACGAATAAATCAATGAAATTTAGCCATCATATGAATGAGTTATCTGGCTCTGATTATCAGTAGCTTAATATTCACTATTTTCACTCATTTGACTTCATTCTCACTGTTTCAGGTTTAGAGTGTATCATGTCTCCAGTAGTAAGAAACAGTAGGCATGCCATAAATAGTTCATTATCTTGCTGCTAATATTTTCTCAGTAGTAACAGCATTTTGTCTGTCGTCTGCTTGTTGTGCTTCTGTTGAATTATAAGAGTCATTGTCACAGCATTGACCCGCACGACTAGTATTTCAACAATAGTTAAAGTCACTTTTACTGTATGACCTGATTATCAACCGTATAAGAAATTCTGACAGTCATAAATGCGAACGTTTGCCACCACCACTGTCAACAGTTCGCCAACTGCTCATTGTTTGTTGGGGAAGAGACACAAAACGCAACTGCATTCGAGCACACAGATGAACCACAATTCATGATCAGGATAATTGCAAACACCAAACCATAATCAGACAGATAATAAAACGTAACAGTAAAGTAAGTTGGAATTATTCTAATATCACTGGAAGTTCTCAACTCCCAGAACTAAACACCCCAGGCAGATGGTACCAAAAATCATAACCTGAACCACACACATTAAGAAAAAAAGCAACATCTTTGCTTACGAAAAAAAAAAAAAAAAAAAACCTTCCGTTTATAAAATTTAAATACTTACACTGATACGAACGTAACTTCACCAGAATACATAAAACACAATACCTAGAAGTATAATGATTATCTGCATCCGGGGACAATGTACTTTAAGTGGGACAAAATTGGCACCTGGCACTGGCCGGCCGCCATGTTGTGGCGTCTCCCAACCGCAATTTGGACCTGGGTGACCTTTACTTTGACCCCACACTCTTAACCTTGACCCCATGCCCGTACCCTTGAGTGACCTTGAACCAAAATAATTTCTAAATATTATGAAAATTAAAAAATTACAAAAATTACAAAAAAAAATTAATTAAAAAATTGTTAAAAATGTAATAAAAACTTACATTTCCGGAGGTACCCATCCACCCCAACCACCCCTTGCCTATACTCATTCTATCATGTGCAGCCATCTTGATTTTTTCGTCTATCATTTACTTATGTATTGCTGAAGGATACCATCTTGTTTTTTTTGTTTGTCATTTGTTTATACATTGCTGGAGAACACCATCTTGGTTTTCATATGTTTTCAACACCTAGGTGGCGCTAGTGTATTAATAATCGATATCGCCACCATACGGCAGCCATATTTGTTTATTTTTAAAGTATAGATTGCTCTGTCGGCGCCCTCCACATTTGATTCTATTTTTTTAACACATAGGGGGCGTTCATTTCTCGATTCAGCCACTAGGTGAACTGGCGGCACTTATATATATAGGCATGGAAATATCCGTAATTTTCATCATATTAAAAAAAAACAAATTTTTCAATCAGCGGTATACTTACATGCATAATTAATTAAATCGATATTTTTATTTAAAATTTAAATTTGTATAGTTTTAGAAAGTATTTTAATTTAACAATAGAATTGTTCATACAGTACAATAGTACTTTATACAATAATATTTTTTACTTTTTTTCAATGTATTTTAAATTTTAATTACATTCTGGCAAATTAGGTAAGCATGAAATATAACATAATTTTATTTACAAGCATTTTTTTATTAGATTAATTTAATACAATCGTTCATGCCCTCGAAAAAAATATTAAAATATTCTTACATATACACAGTGTATCTAAATTCAACCGACAAATTTCGACGGCAGGTTAATCACAAAAATATACGTCTAAAACATAGACACGACCTATGGTCTAAATCGAAACCCAAGGGTGGTACACGTCTTTGAAGTTGGGCCTGACGCAACAGATCATTACAAATATCGGCGAAAATATGTAAGATGGAACACTGCGTTTGTGGATAATGTGTAAGTGTAAAATGATCTACAAGCACCACAAAACCTGTCGCTGTCATCAAATTAATTCATGGAAATAATAATATTTACCACTCTTATTGCGAGCCATTTGACATGACGCGGTAGCATATGTGGGATTTTATTAATGGAATATGTATCCACATGTTACAATTGACGAAAAAGTTTACCTCCTGTAAACTTCCTAACCCCCACCGTTTTCGAGAAATTCGAGTTGGAAATTTCAAAAGAATTATGTTCAAAACATGGCAGGCAGGCAACACGCACAACATCCAATAACGAATGGTTGCGAATACCAAAGGGGCAAGTTAACAGCGAGAGGTACGTAACAGTGACGGTGAGAATTACGGTAAATTAAAATAAATAGAAACAATAGCAAATTACACTACATCTGTATGTGTGCCATTTCCATGGTGAGAGACTCGAGAGTGTGGAATGAATTTTGGCGTATAAATCATGAGTATTAAAAGAACAGAGGACACCACCTCAATGCGTGCAATAATGTAGCGTTTACAGTAATCGATAATTTTATGACAACATCAATGTCCATACCATAATTACCAAATGTCTCTTCTGTTTATGAATCTACTTGTGTGTGTTGTGATCGTGGATGAAGTGTACGTTGTAAATCGACTTTGTTAAATGGTTATCATGACCTACTCGTATACGAGGCTGGTGCAGGTAAACACCTTTTGTATGCAGGTATCAAAACGCTGTTGAGTGAGGGATGACGTCATACAGTTACATGGAGGATTAGTTCCCTGTCATAACGGACTGCCATGTAGGCCGCCACACAACACACACCATCGTCAAGTGGAGGGTCTTTGGCCTATGTGTCCTGTGATATGTTCAGTAATTTACTCAGCTGAAACCTTTGTACAAGTGCTTAGCGGAGTGGAACAGAGGCTTAGTTAGAGTATAATGAAATGGATCATTTTATATGGCCTGAAATGGCTGGCATTCACCCTGTGTATGGGTCTGTGCAGTGCAACAGTGAAGCTGTAGCACGAATGTACAGGGAAAGGTATCCACACAGACGTGTTCTACATCATTCAACATTCACAACCATTGATAGGAGGCTTCGCGAACAGGGGGCATTTACGGTGAGTAATGGTGTCACACAGTGTGTTTACGTCACGTCACAGCGATCAGTGTACACTGTGAAACCGAGCGTGCCTGTTCCAATACCGTACATGTTACACGTGTACATGCCTAATGCCGGCCGGCCAAGGTAGGTACGAACACCTCACTTTGAGGAGGATCCATGAGTTTCCATCTACCAGCAGCACTCAAGTGGTGCACGCGGTCTGCACTGGACACATGGATGTGTGGAGAGTTGTGCATGAATAACTGCTCCATCCATATCGCCGACAGAAAGTGCACCATTTGAAGGTTGAAGACTACCCACAACATTCAAAGTTCATGCAGTGGTGTTTACAGCGATGTACAGTAGAGCCACATTTCCTAAGTGTCGTGTTGTTTACCAACGAAGCGTGATTCACAAGAGAATGTGTGCCGACATCTCGTAAGTCACGCGTGAACGAATAAAACTCACGCGCCCTTCATCCACGATTACGAGGAGCAATTTGGCGTTAACGTATGGTGTGTTATTGTAGGTGACAGTTTAATTGGGCCATACATGTTGCTCACTAGCTTTAATGCTGACCGGTACCTCGTATTTTTGTAACAGATTTTGCCAAAGTTGCTGGAAGATGTTCCACTTGGGATTCGACAAGGAATGTGGCTGCAGCATGACGGTGCACCACCGCACTTTGTTGCACATGTTCTAGAGTACCTTGATACCACGTTTTCAGGTAGTGGGCCTGCGATGTCCCCAGATCTTACACCACTTGACTTTTACTTGTGGAGTTCTATGAAGTGTTGTCTGTACGAGACTCCAATAGGTCTCTGGAGGATCTCGTGGTCAGAATACATGTTGTTGCCGAAATCATAAGAACCATATCCGGCGTGTTTGACCGTGTTCGACAATCGTGGCATAGTTTATGTACACTCTGCAGCAAGGTTGGAAGCCGATAGTTAAAAAATATCATCTAAGGCTCGTTTATACCACAGTATTGCACTTCATTATGTAATAACTGCCAATGTGAATTTACCTGGCATCCTCGTATTGCAACAAATTACAAATAATCTACCGGTAAAGCACAACCATTAATTTGTTACCTCATAATGTCTGAATGTTTCTGTCCTCTCTCTGTTATCCTGTCCCTTTTATATTCGCAACCATTCGTTGTTGGCTGTAGTGCGTGTTGCCCGCCTGCCAGATTTCGAACATAATTCTTTTGAAATTTCCAACTCGAATTACTCGAAAACGGTGGGGGTTAGGGTGTTTACAGAAGGTAAACTTTTTCGTCAATTGGAACATGCGGATTTATATTACATTAAAAAGATTCCACCTATGCAACCCCGTCATGTAGAATGGCTCGCAATCAGAGTGGTAACTATTATTATTTCCATGAATTAATTTGATGACAATGGCAGTATTTGTGGTGTTTGTAGACCATGTTACACTTACATATTATCCAGAAACACAGTGTTACATCTGACATATTTCCTCCGATATTTGTAATAATCTGGTGCGTCAGGTCCAGCTTCAAAGACGTGTATCGCCCTTGGGATTCGATTTAGACCATAGGTCATGTTTATGTTTTAGATGTCTATTTTCGTGATAACCTGCAGCCGAAGTTTGTCGGTTGAATTTAGATACATTCTGTACACGCATCTCAATATATGCAAATTTGTTGTAGGTTACAGTCTTTTATGCATCTAGCTGTTCACCCTTGTGCGAAAATATCGTGACATTTATTGCACCGACACACTTTGCAGGGAGGGTTATGTAGGTAACTACACTTTTGAGGGCATGTACCAAAGTCATAAGAGACCTGCTTGCAGCAAACCTGGTACCGAAGTACTGATGAGAAATGCACTTCGCCTTTACAGGTCTTAACACGTCTAAGTAAATTGTCTCTATGGCTGAAAGCTTACCGCACCTATCACACAAATATGATTTGCAACAGGGATTTTTGGCACAAATAAAGCGCTCATATCGCCGTACATTGTGGCCGAAATCCACAAAAGTGACACTGATGATGACGTAGTGGTTCAGAGAAAGACTTGGACAGACCTGCTGGAGATGTAAGTGCTGGAGCTAAAGAAGCAGGTAACGCCGGCAATGGTGTTATAGGTACCCCAGTTGAAAAGTTCGATGGTTCCATTAAAGATTTCGTAGGCATCACAGCTGAAGAATTCGATGGTAACGTACCATCTGTACATGATCGTGCTGCACTGATGGCAGTAGATACTGGTAGTGATGTAGGTGTTACAGCTGAAAAAATCGATGGTGCTGGTAAAACAGGAGACATCTCACTCGAAGAAGAAATCCAAGGCGAGAAACCATTAGCGGGCAATATCCACTCCACTTTAACGTAACTGGCCATGGATTACCTGGCGTAGAAGCTAGCCGATACGATCCAACTTTCACATTATAAATTGTCAAACTAAGACTCTCAGCTTACCCCCGCAAATTGCTTATAAGATACGGGTATGCAAGCCCTATGACGTCATATTGACTTTGAACCAATCGTATTACACCATTAACACATTGTTCGTACACCAATCACCGAGTTTCTACGTGATTACAGCTGACCAATCGCATTAGGGTATTGTAACATCACATGCAGAAGTCAGCAATCCTCCTCCTCCCGTCGCTGGGTCGTATGTACATATGTATGCATTTCGCCTCGCAAACATTTATGTGGACGTCATTCCTGGTCGCTCTACCATCGAATTCTGCTACTAGGACATTGGATACCTAAGCGGGTAAACGGAAAAAATGCGAACTGAAGTGCTGGAAATTATCACACTTTCATCGGTTGCACGAATAGAGACAGCAGTTGGTTAGCCATTGCGGTCCTGAGATATGTGCCGTCTTTCACAGCAACCAATAACCGAAAATAATCCTGTCAACTTGAAAAAAGTTACCTATTTTTCTAGATGCACGAATTTCCGTACTATGAACCGCGTGGAAAAGCATTCGCCCGCTTTAATGTTTTTTTTTTAACAGATTTTTCTCTTGAGTAGTTTTCATAAGGCTGATGATTTCTGCTGGCGTTGTATCAAGGCTCATTTTTTGACAGCGGCTTGTACGTTAAGCTTTGCTGGTATGGTGGTGACAATGAGTTTATCAGCTGCTGAAACATATTTTTTCCTCCCATTCTTCGAATTTTACACTGATGACGTTTTTCCTTGCTAATAATAATGCATCTGGCAAGGACTCGTGATGTCAAAACATGCTTGGTGGATAGAGAAACCAGATATTTTTCAAACTGATTGGTGTATTTGCAAAACTGTGAGGCTGAAGTAGGATAGGTATGGTGTAATTTTCCCTTGGAATATTTATTGTTCATAGATACTGTAAAATGCATAATTGGGTTGTGAAAATAAACGGCGAACAGGCCTGTTGTAGTTTCCTCACATGCACACTGACGGACGGGAAAGGACTCTAGCTTGCAGTGTGTTGAAAATTGCACCTAGCAAAAACGGTAAATATTATTAGCGGTAAGCTGAATATGACAATTAAATAAAGTGTTATAACGAAGGCGCCTATTAATAACGGCAGTAGATGTGCAGAGTCATCGAATTATTATATTTGTTAAAATTATGAAATTGACAGGGAGTTAATACAAATACGTGAAAAAATATAACACACCCTCGTAATGTTGTAGGATGACGATGAAGCTTAGAAAAATGCTTCTGTTCTGGCTAAGGAGTGTTTTCTTAGGCCATGTGGCGGGCAAGTTTTTAAGTAATTTTCCGTGTGAAATGGATGTTAAATAGATAGGATGACAGAATTTTACATGTGTTTTTCCGCCGCCTGTGAAAAGAAATTCTGTACTCTCTCGCGGTCTCTGGTGCTCGATTTTTAAAATTAGCATTACATTTTTTATCATTTTTATTCGTATGATCGAGTCTCGCTTACGTACGAGGTCCTGAGAAGATCAATTCTTCGTTCAGTGGTGTACTGTAAAAATTCGTATTTCCTTAATATGTTAGGAAGGGGGGGGGGAGACCACGAGAGGTGTTAACAGTTACGTTTTTTTTAACACAGCTCATGCTATTTTTTTTAGTGTAATTTTATTTTAAAACATTTTTCTCGGCTTTGCTACATGAAAAAAGTATATAATCGGTTTTTGTTTGGTGATCTGTCCATCCTGCCATTCTAGTCTTGGATATTTATCTTTCTCGTTCGTGTTCGCCTATTTGGCTAACGTAAAATAGTATCGTGACATTTCATTTTTAGGTGGCGTGCAAGCAAAATTATAATAAAAAAGTAATGTTTACACACTTTTGAGACAGAGCGAGTTGCTTGGGTAAACGGGAACAATTAAGGATTCGGCAAAGAAATCATCCCGACATTCACCTGGAATGATTTTTAAAAAAGGAAATTCAGTTGAACGAGGCGAGATTCGAACCCGTGTCCCCCTGAACATGGGTCTCCCCTGGTGTTGACTTGTGCGTTCATATATCTGTGTTTTTTTTATCCTACGAATTAAAGTTGGCGTGTGTGAGAAATAAAACCTACTGCTGGAGCGAAAAGCCCCCCGCGGCCGCACCTTAGCACACCCGCTGTCAGTGCGCTAGGACAAAGTCTAATTCAACACCTGGTGCAGCGCGGGTCGCTGTCAGTGCGCTAGGACAAAGTCTAATTCAACACCTGGTGCAGCGCGGGTGGACGTGTGCGTGAGCTCAGATTATGACTACACGTGCCTCTCGTTTACTTCTGTAATGGGACTCGTGTCCATTTCTTTAAGTAAGCTTTTGTCTTGATAGTTTCTTAATGCGTCAATCAGTCTCTCCTGAAATTGGGATATTTCGGGCTCCGTGTATATGTGCACGTGTGTGTGTGTGTTCGAGGTATGAGCAAGTGGATAATGTAACATTTTTTTTCTTATTTCTTAATTTCACATCATCACAAAGTATCTTTGGTTTCACCGGAATTAATAAAAAATTTCACATTTGAATTTTTATACGCGGGAAAAAAGGGCGGTGTTCGGGTCAGAATTTATTTATCAATAAATGTATACATATAATTTATTTACTCCATTAGAAAGGGATTAAGATAACTCTAAAATCTCATGGCCTCCGTAATGAACTGGCTGCAATATGCTCTAATTTTTTCGCACTTGTGAAGTCTTTCCTTATATGTCTCGACGATGTTGAAGGGTGGAGAATGAGAGCTGTATGCGCGTGTCTTTGCTGGAATTCGTATTGTGGTATAAATCTGCACAGTGGATTAGCATCTCGGGAATAAAACTATATTTTAGTTCGCGTAATTCATAAACAGTGAATATTTGCTGGAATGGAGGCCACGCACATGTACATACACATGTTCACATTTCACTTTCCATTCGGCTAAAGTCACGTAGGAGCTGTGTTGGGACTCTGAGAGGGTGGGTGTGTTTTACCGTGGATCAGATATATCTTTTAATGGAGCGAGCTCCCACGAATGTATTAAAGTACAGAAATTTGTTTGCTGAAGGTAACAGTTTTTATGATTTTGTGCTTGTGGTGGGTGTACTTTACGCTAGTCTCTTCTCATGGTATATGATTTTTTCCCCCACAAAACTTACTATACGTACATTATTTGTATGTATAAAGAGTTTCATATCCGGACTCCGGGAGCTAGAAATATTGTTGCACGTGGAGTAACTATACGGATATTTTTTCCCCGCTGCCTAAATTTCCTAATGTACTAATTTTAAACTTGGGAGGAAATGTTTTTTAATGATGAGCGTCTATATCTTGGTGAGGGGGAATACACGGGGTACTTCACTGTGCATATCGCACACCGCAGGCATGGCGAAGAGGTTTTAACTATGTTTTTGGGGTTTTCAAGCCATGGTTACTTTATAATAGGAAGCTACATAACGCATCCGTACACGGCACATGATTTTTTCCAACATATATTTTAAACAAATGTTTTGCTGAGGGGGATAGGTGGGCGAGCATTTTGTTTAGAGAGGAAGGGGCACTTGGTGATTGGTTTTTCGTTAACCCCCGAAACACGCAATTTGTACGCTTCTTTCTCATGACGTATATTTCCAGTATGAGGTTTTACAGTTTTTTCGATATCTTGTCTTTCGATTCGAATACCTTCCCTTTGTTGAATGGGGTCAGTTTTGTGAGGGGTCGTCTGCTTTAAGTGCGTCTATGAGTTCAAGCTGAGTGAAGATAATACGAAGACGAAATATATTTTCACAATTTGAAAAATCTATTCCCGGGCACGGCAGCGATGATAAGTTATCAGCTAGCGAGTAGGTCAGACGTTTTTTCAACTCGTCTGGTAGGGTCCTTTCCGGGCTAACCATAATGAACATTGTTTACGAATTAAAACTAATTTTTTTCCTGTGGCAATTTGCGTGTGAGGCTTTCTTTTACCTGTAGATTGTTACAAAATTGACCGTGGTGTAAGGCGTTAAACATTAAATTTTTTCACTATAGCTGTTTGTTTCACATGTCATGTGTCTGTATATAGATATGATCGACACAATACATATTTATGCTAGAATTTATGTTTCAAGTGTGAAATATTCCGTCTTGTTAGCTAGCGTGTAGCAGATTACGAATGGAACGTACATATACTTATATAAATATATATATATCATATTTTCCCTGTGCGCTGACTTTAATTTTGTTTTAAAGAAATTACGTTTTATAAGAAATAAAGGTGTTAGGAATGTGTGTGACGAGTGTTTTACTTTTTATCCATCAGTATGTTCTGTCTGTTTTTTTTCCTTCAATCAATATGGTAACGTGTATATTTATCCCAAACGATGAACCTGGACCCTACTGTCAGTGTGCTCTTGTGTGTTCTCTAATGGGCTAAAGATAAAAGTGTGTTTATTTTTTTATATCGTATTAAAGCTTGTATGATAAAATAAATACGCATTAGTGAATTATTTTTGCAACCTATTAAGTTTTACATGATAAATGAATATGCAATCGATCTCTGTTGGAATAATACATTTAACATAGCTAGCGTGAATCCACTGTGGTCAAGTGAGCTACTCGTTCCTTCCTGTTCCGGGCGACAGTGTGCCTTCAACAACTAGTGTTATAGGGAGAGCAAAGTACAACTCACGGTTGCCAACTCGTGAATACTGCGTGTGTTACCAACCCGCACCTGCCATCACCGTCGCTGCTGGCCTTCAAACTACACGTCGTACATATGCAAGGCCCCATATCCTAAAAAAATATGTTTTTTTGTCAGTGACGGCTACAGATTACAATTTACTGAAATATCTAAACTTACGAGTGCGCTCTAGTGGGTGGTACTAAAAATAAATGGACAGTAAATATGACATTGTGTAGAAGGGGTCGAGAGAATTCGAGTAATTGACCGATTAAATAACCAATAAAAACTTACGAGGTTTGTTCGTGGTGGGACCTCCGAAAATGTACGTTTTTTAATAATGATTTTAATAATTTTTTATAAATTTTTAAAATAAATTTTTAATTCATTTTTTAATTTTTTGGAATTTTTAGAATTTTTTGGAATTTTTAGAATTTTTTGGCTACAAGGTCACCGGGTCAAGGTCAAATACCAAGGTCTCTGACATATAACATGGCTAACGATATGGACACTGCTCGACCTGGCGAGGGCCAGTCATGACGGGAGCTTAGTCGATCCACCTGTCATCGAACCCCGGACCTCCTACATATACATCTTTAAATAATTTTTTTATATAATTTTTTTATTTTAAAATGTTTTTTTTTTGTGATTTTATAACTGTTCTGCTATTTTTTTTTATTATTTGGTTTTAAGGTAATCCAAGGTCACAGGCATGAGTAAAGGTCAAGGTCACAAAGATATAAGATGGCGATTGGGTGACGTCACAACATGGTGGCCGGCCAGCGCCGGTGCCAGGTGCCAGCTATGTCCCATTTAAAATGCATTGTCTCCGGACGCATATAATCATTCTACTCCTAGCTGATGACAATGTTCAGCAAAGACGAGGAGGTAGAAAAACAGGCAGAGGCTAAAATTAATAATTAAAATATATTAATTAAGATGACCATAAGGCAGTCGTCAGCAAAGAGCTTAAAGATCAGAAGTAACCATGAGCCTTATGCTTCCACACATAGTGAAATGTGATAGTGTTTCGCAGTTTTCTGAGTTTCACAGAGTTAGTTTCGTTTGATGAGAGCATATTGGGCTGTTGAAGAAAAAGTTGAAGCGACTCTTTTACAAGTCAGGCTACCTTAAGGAAGATGAACCATCAGGAACCATATTTGAATGTCCCGAAAACTAAAATTTGTGATTTTTCTTAGAGCATGAATCGACAGAACAACTAGTACTGGTTTACGAAGTTTGTATACTGGGATAGTATCGAAAATTCCACATAAGTTTACTCAAAAATTCCCTGAAGGGACTTTTATGAAATGTCGAGTTCAGGACACGAAACATCTTCACGAGCTGAGGTTTCCGGTCGGCATGTGCCTCAGAAGGTCGACCCAGGAGAGTCCTGAGGTGAAGTACGAGGTACTTGTAAAACTCATAATGGGAGAATTAATTGTGCAGATAACATATGTGGTGTAAGTGGAGGATAGGAAAGTGGCAGGACCGGACTTGGCAACAACAGCTGTGCGAAGAGAGGAAACATGTGGTCAGAACGCTACCTGCGTGCTCTGTGCTGTACAGTACCTGGTGCATGGGGTATGTGAGGAAGGTCTCTAGGCTGCGGCCTTGGCAGGCGGGCTTGTTCTCAAGGCGCGACAGCAGAGCGGCGAATGGCGGTGACTGCTTGCACTCTGTCAGCACCTGCAGGCTGTAGTGGTGGTTGCGCACGTACTCCTGGTAGATGCTCAGCATGGGCAGCAGCATGTCGAACAGGTCTCCTGAAGGCATGCGCATCACAAACTACAGCATTATCTCCTGCCACAGCCTGGAATGCTGGTAAGCAACCTTCCTTCGATCTAACATAGTCTCCAGCAAGTCCTTCGCAATCAGTCATCAGACAATTGTGCTGAACATAAGCTACGTCAGAACATACATACAGCAACCATAAGCCTGTTTGTTACTTTCCCGATGTATTCGGCAGCTGTTATCCTGAAAAAATGTGTTTACTTAACTTCTAATATATTAACAGTTGTGATGAATATACCATTATTGTCCTCTTACTGACATTTTAAGTACAGAAGTACTCCATTTTCAAACAAAATTGCCATGATTTTGAAGGCGAAACTGTTGATGAATATTATTTAGGGTCATACAATAAATATTTCATGAATTTTCGTTAATACGCTACACATTCCTTAAATCAGAAATTCACCCACATTACAATATTTCCACACTTGCTCCCGTAATACCGCGCAGTTTTCTGCTCTACCTCCACTAGGCCACACCAGACATCACGCCACCTCATATATTATAGCCTATGTGCTATTCTGATGTATGAGCTATATTACTGTAAAGTTTCATTAAAATCCATTCAGTAGTTTTGCGTGAAAGAGTAACAAACATCCATACATCCATCCTCACAAACTTTCGCGATTATAATAGTACTAGGATAGTGTGTAAATTGGCCAAAATATAACGATTAGTATCAAGTCAGTCGGAAAAAATTCTGCCATCTGCGAGCTATTTTGGCGTGCGCTGCAAAAACAGTAAGAGTTACATGGATATAATGCATGGTGGAAATGTTTATCTTAAATAGTTCTACAAAAAAGTCCGCGACAGCATATATCTATATTTTATGTGTAAGCCGTTATTGCCAAAATAGTGAACCATAAATACAATACAATTTGATACTATATTTCCAATGCACATTTTGTGGTAACAAATTTATTCTTTATATCTTTATATACTTTTATCGCTTCTGATATTTAAAGTAGATAAACTTTGGATTTCACACTACGTAATTTGGACAAATATTTTAAAAGTTACGACGATGAGAAAGTGAGTGCGCACTGCTAAAATGGTTTGGTCCGGCGGGCGCAGGGCGGTCGGGCGCACTGCGCGCCAGGTGGGGGAAAAATTCGCTCATCACCGAGTGCGCGACCCAAACGCGGGCAGACGCGTGAGGGCAGACGTCGTTGACGGCTGTGTCCGTTTTGTTTAGTAGCTATTATTTTAATTGGATAGGCAGGTATTGCATTTTTTAAAGAATTCCCCCCCCCCCTCTTTTTTTCACTAAAATGNAAAGAATTCCCCCCCCCCCTCTTTTTTTCACTAAAATGTTTAATTCCCATATAAATGTAGAGTTCTGCAATACGGTACGGGCGATAAAATATATTTGCAAATATATAAATAAAGGGAACGACCAGGCTATTTTTAGCATCCGACAGCAAGGGAATGTTATTATTAACCCGAGAGATGAGGTGCAAACATTTCGAGCCGGTCGATATGTTAGTATAGTCGGTTCACGACTGGAAGAAACTTTTGAAAATCAACCTTTGAAAAAACACCCTAGCCGTTAGCTACATGCATATAACATTACAAACAGCGGAGAGCGCGGATACAGTTATGCCGTTAGGTTGCCAGCACAAAGAGAGGAAATAGTTCTAAAGTTTTAACGTAATTGTTAATCTATCGCTTACAAATGGGTTTCGAAAAGACTTGTATCTTATTATACCAATTATTAATGGCGTGATGCTAACGTACTTTGATTTCAATGTTTCTTGCATACTCACAAGATCACGCTCAAGGTGAAAGTAGAGCGGCCATTTGTTTACAAACCTTCGTTCCGTGTGTTGTTGGCGAGATGTGGTCGACACACGTGCCAGAGAATTGGTGCGATTATCTTGTTTAACCGATAATAATTCATTTACTGGTTTTTTTTTTT